>VMDO01005819.1:0-107275 GCA_007922755.1 Pedetes capensis | reverse complement strand
CTGCGCTGTAGTCTCTGAGGTCCCGAGTTCAATTCCCAGCACCGCAAAAATGGGAGAAGGACGTGGCAACCCACTCCCAAGGCAATCCCGAAACAGTCAGCCATTGAAAACCCTATGAGGGTCACTATGAGTTGGATACCGACTTGATGGCACCTAACAACAACAACCTGGATATGCCCCTTGTTCTGGATTTATGGTTGAGTTGGGAAAGGGAGGGAATTAATCTAACAGTACCAAGGTTAATCTTGGCAATTTCCAGTAACAATTAATAGGTACATGTACAGTTTCATTAAAAAAAAAAACACTGAGAAAGTTTGGCTGTGATGTGCAAGTATTTTCTCTCAAGTGAGTAAACACTGAGTGAAAAAACAACACCAAGCCTATAAACAATCCAGCCGGTTGTCCCCTAGGACCTACTATTTAGGAAAATAGGAGAAACTTGGATTTATTTATCATGCTAGTCATACAACAACTTTCAGGAAAGGCCTTTTCTGTGAGCCAAGTCCTATGCAATATTCGGGGTTCTGGAGACAAGATCTGGTTCATGTTCTCATAGCATTTGTATTTTAATGAGGGGAGAAAGATGAAAAGCCAGTGTATGTATAAAAAAAACAATTACTGCTTGTAACAAATGTTTAAGAAGGACACACAGTGCCATGATAGGAAGTAATGAGATTGGGAGCTATTCTAGATAGGGTTGTCAGAGAAAGTCTCTCTGAAGTGAGGAACATTTAAATAGAGACTTCAATTTTGAAGACTGGGGTAGTATAGGGATCCCTCTGTTTGTGCTAAGCATTATGCTAAGTGCTGTTCTAAGCCTGGTTTGACAAGCAAGAGGAACCCAAGCACAGGATGATTTTGAAGAGGTGAGGCCAGGTTCACCTTGTGGGCCACAGGAAGGAATTTGAATTATATTTTAAAAGTGAGGAAAAGTCATGGCATATAAATTATTGTAAACTATAGTCACACTACTATGCTATAAAACTTAACCCTCCTACCACACATTCATATCCGGTACCCAACCTCTATCTCCACCACCGTTCCTGGCCTCTAGTAATTACTATTCTAGTCTCTTACTTTGTGAGATCATTTTTTTGTATGTGACAAAAGCTCCAAAAACATACATTGGACAAAAGACAGCTTCTTCAATATATGATGCTGAGAAAACTGGATATCTATATGCAGTAGAATGAAACTAGACCGCTGTCTCTCATCACGCATGTACACACACACACACACACACACACACACACACAACTTAAAATAGATCAAAGACCTCAAGGTAAAACTTGAAACTATCAAACTACTAGAAAAGAAAACACAAGGAAAATACTTTAAAATATCAGTATAAGCAATGTTTTTTGGGGTAAGATGTCAAGCACAGAAAACAAAAGAAAAAAAATGGTCAAGTGGGATTATATCAAACTAAAAAGCTTCTGCACAGCAAAGGAAACAATCAATAGAATGAGGAGACAACCTACAAAATGGGAGAAAATATTCACCAGCTCTTCCTCTGAAAAAGGATTAATATGCAAAATATACAAGGAACTCAAAGAATCTCAATAACAAAAAGAACTCAGATAATCTGATTTTAAAATGGGCAGATGATCTGATTAAATATTTCTCAAAAGAAGACAGCCTCTTATTTGTAAATGAGAAGATGACTCTCAGAGACATGAAATTTAAGCAAGAGTCATTTAAGCAAGACTCATTTAAGTCTCATTTAAGACTCATTTAAGACTCATTAAGACCCATTTAAGCAAGAGTCTACATGTAAGAGGTGTAGGATCAGAAGGAACATTAGGATTAACACTTCTACAAATAACAGCAAAGAAAATGGAAATGGCTCTAAGCCATTATTATTTTGAGTAAGCGTTACACAGAGACTCATTCCCATTTTATGATGAACTTGGGTCTTCCTGGGGAATGGGTTGTTTGGTAAAATGTCTATAGGTATCTTCAATAGTGACATAAAAAACATAAATGTGAGTCTTTTCTACACTAAGCTGCTCCTAGCAGTATTACTCTATTGATTTCCTGTCATTGTTTCCATTCATTGCTCCTTTCCTCCGCAGCTAGCCTTTGTCAAGGATTCTTTTCCTTCCATGCATTAAATTTCATTCTGTTCAGAATCAATTGAATCAAATAAAACTATAAGAGATGCCTTTTAGACAGCACAGAGGCCATGCCCATGCTTTGGTTTGCAATGGAATGCAGAAAGTCAGACAGGGTATAAACTCATTTTCCAAATAATTGAAGGGATCTCATGATGAAATAGGACCAAACCTGTGTGAGAAATTCTAAAAGGAGGCATCAAAACAGTAAGTAGGAATCATTTTTCCCATGCCACCCACTCATCCCTCCACCTAATGAACTCTGAGAGAAAAGTAGGCAGTCAGGATAACTGGTACTTCAGATCTATGGTTCACGAAAGGCTTTCCTATGGTGGCAACACTTAAATTGAGGCCTGAAGGATGCCTTCATCACAGCCAGATGAACAGAGTGGACAAGCATTTCAAGCAGAGAGAATAAGAGAGGTAACAAAGAGCCTTGCACATTCAAAGACTTGAAAGGAAGCCAGTAAATTAAGTTACAGGAGGGATACTTAGAGAAGATTAGAATGAAGCAAGAGCCAGACATGGTAGTAGGCAAGGATAAAGCAAATTGATTTTAGTTAAATTGTGAATAAGACAATTCTATCATACAGATCTGCTCAAAAATGGATTGGGCCCCTAATGAGCTATGGTCTGTAGATGCAAGTTGGGTGACTATTTTTTTAGTTATTGAGATAGGCTCTGGCTATATAACCCAGGTGAGCCTCATACTCATGATCCTCCTGCCTTAATTTCTTGAGTGCTGAGATTATAGGTGTGCACCACCACTCCCAGGGCTGGGTGACTCATAAAGAGCGTTGGTTAAAGAAATCAGTCATGAGAATAAAGCAAAGAAGAGAGGGAAAAGAGGATCGCACAATGAACAGAGTTTCTTCCAATATTGAAGGTATAGAATTCCATTTTTCCAACAAATACCTGATGTTGTTATTGCTGTGATGTAACCATTTAAATTTCTTAGAAATTCCAAAATTGCCTATCTTCCAATGGAAAATTTTACATACAATAAATCTTGTAGTTTTAGCTGTTGTAAACAACAACAAAATAAATGGTGAGAGAAGACAGAATATATTGTAGACATAGAGGGGTGTACATGGTGGAACATGGTGGATAAGTTTAATCTTTTTAACTTGGGGTTCAAATTCCTATTACTAAACATATGTCCAATAATATTATAGTCCTTAGCTAAGGATATGAGCTCTTATTTGTTTATTTTTATATCCTCAGGCTTAGAAGAGCACCTGGAACTCTAACAAGTTGCTGAATGAATGACTGAAAGGTCCTGCTATAGTGGCAAACCCAAAGCGGCCCCTCAGTTGTTAAATGTTGATTGCTCTGATTCTATCCATAAGTTCCTGGCAATGCCTGAGAATGGCAGAGAAGAAGGAGAAATAATGAGCCCCTGAATTTAATCAGCCCATGAACCCTTCATTCCCTCCATGTTTCTCTGAGGCTCAGATCTGGTCATTTCTCTTTTCCTTCAAGGTTTCCTATGATGTTCATTTGACCTGATTTCTCCTGTACAGTGTTGAGATGAGTGACTAGTAGGTTTGCCCTTGCCTCCATGTGAAGAGATGGCTAAGACTTCCTTTGTAAATGCCCTACCTCCAGCATGAACACTAACCCAGTTCACTGCTTCAGAGTGTAAAGAGCTGCACCAACACTGAGAATTTCAGATGCAGCCAGTACAACAGCTCTGTGCTAACTGTGAATGTCAAATTCACAAAAGCTTCATGAAGAAGCACAGTCCCAGGCAGCACATCCTTCCTCTGGTGCTTCCTCTCTTGGGCCAGGTCCCAGGCACTCCAGCAAAATCTCTGCGTGGTCTAGAGCTCCTAGAAATAATCCATTAAAGACGAGATTCTCTGCCTTCAAAACATGAGGGCATTGGTTTTGAAGAAGAAGGCGGGGCCATAGCCAAGGAATGCAGGCATCCTATAGAACTGAAAAAGGCAAGAAGAGGCATTTGCCCTGTAGTCTCCAGAAATGAAGGCAGTCTAGCCCAGACCAAATGAGACTTCTGACATCCAGTACTGTAATAAATTTATCTTTTCAAGTCACAAAGTTTGTGATAATTTTAAAAATAAACAATAGAAAATGAATACACTTTGTAACCAAGATGGCCTATAAGAAACATGCATCAGATTGTCATGAGAGGCGAAGCCATCACTATTTGGGAGAAAGAACATATATTTCTGTTACTTTGGGAAGTCTGAGGGTGAGCTGTTTAAGAATTTAAGATGTGATGTTTGGTGAATACATCTCAAGAATCTTTCCTGGGCAACTATAATCTACGGGAAAACACAAGGGTGGAATCTTTGGAGATAAACATTGGCTAAAAAAAAAATCACCAATTTCACTTCTGGTATATGCTTCCAAAGTCCTTTTAATTACTCTTGGCCCACCTCTCCACATTTGTGGATAAATGACAAGGCAGCTGGTGTTTTCTGTGAGTTGTTTTACAAAATGGGATTTTTCTTCCCATTTCTAGCTAAAGAAGGGGCAGTCTAGTGAACCAGCAAAGAGACATAATTTGGAATTAGGCTGACAAGAGTTAAACTGTGCCTGTATCACCAACAGGGTGGTAACCTTATGCAAGTTGCATAGCATCCCCAAGAATGTTTTCTGATTGGAAAAATTTGGCAGATAAGAATACCTCTATGAAGACCTAGAAAAGTTAACATAATAAAGGTAAAGGGTTTTTACAAGACACCTGCCTTGTGATAAATTTTCCAGAAATATTAACTATTTTGCTATTACCCATTTCTGATCTAACAAATACAGAAGGAAAGAATCTAAGCACCCAGCACGCAGAGTGTCTTGAGAGAGGGCAGGCACAGTGCAGAATAATCAGAGGCAGAGGGTAGAGCCCAGCAGAGAAATGCTTCCTCTCTTTGGCTGTTAGCTGATCTTTGCAGTGTAGCTAATTAAGTCCTGAAGAAAGGCTCATTCACTCTGCCTACTTTCCAGACATCTCAAAACCTGTGTTTGCAGAGCAGTCAACTAGGTCTTTGTTACAATAAGTAATCATTAAGATTTATTTGTAGCCCCAGGTGCTTGTTTGCTGGAGCTCAAGTTACTGAAGATCTTTATGCTGCTTAGAAGATCCAAGGGCTCTATCCAGAATTGGTGTAATTCAGTGGGCAGGGAAGGGACTTTAGAGTCACAAAGACTTCAATTCAAATCTTGGCTCTGCCACTTTCCAGCTATTCCTATTTCTTTGTCTATGGAAGGGAGATAATGTTACCTGCCTCCCACATATCTATTCAGGATTAAATGTGATACACAGGTGAGGAGTTTAAACGGTGCCAGGTAGTCCCTGTCATAGGAATGGTTATATATTTTTGGTGTGCATTGTTCAAAAGGTTTGACTCCACTACTGGCTACATTACATGGTATGATATGGGGGAATTCTACACTAATTCTAAGGTTGTTTTTCCTTCTATATAAAGAGGATAATGAAAAGTAATACTTTATGGGGCTGTTGTGTCTGTCAAATGAGACAGTGCTTTCATGTAAAAGTCTTAGGTTTTGAGTCAACTAGAATGTAAATTTTCCTAATTGTACAAAAAGACCCCAGTGTCTCCATTTCCATCTCCTATTGGCGTGCCTCAGTGGATGATACATGCGCATGCTTTGTGTTAATCTTGTGGAAAATGGCCCATGAGGTTGAACTCAGTAGACAAAGGTGAGCAGGTGATAAGAGGGAAGGAAGAGGGTGAGCTGAGCAGATAACTGATGTCCTTCTAGGCTAGAATCCACAGTATAGCAGGAGTCATCAGCCTAAGTAGCATAAAGGCCTGAATAGACAAGGAGCTAACTGGGAATCACCTCCTATGTGTGCCAGGCACTAAGTTACTCACTTTCTTCAATAACCTTTGTAAACTAAAAGGCAGCTCCCTTACTTTCTAGGAGAGGAAACTAGAACAAAGATAGTTTAAGTCAACTACCCAAGATTATACAAACACCCATGAGCAGACCTTGCATCTGGACTGAAAAGATTCTGGCTCCAAAATTGATGCTCTTTCCTCTTCACTACCTTGGATCTCTGAAGTTCCAGTTCCATCACTTCATGATGCTCTGAGGCCCATGTTAGCTCAGACACTAAAGGATCTATTCACATAAATGGCATGCTTAAACCATCAGAAGAACTGTAGGAGACATACTGAAACCTTGGTCCGTTGAGAGCCTTGCAGTAGTCTCCAAATGGCTCACCAAGTTTTGTTGATTGTAGGATGCCAACATTTACCTGTTTCCCATATACTATTTCCCAAGTTATATCCTACCCACTGCAGGTCCCAGGAGAAGCCATGCTTGTCTATACCCTGGTTACATAAGACACATATACATCCTGAAGTGGTCCAAGGATGAGTTCCAGCTCCACTCCACAGCCTGCACGGGTCCTTGTTGTGAGTTGTGTCCATCTTTGCCCCCGGAAATAGGTACACTGGCAATAGATCCTGGGATTGCCTTATGTCCCAACTCTAGACATGCTCTACTGCCAATTCAGAATCAATCCAGCAGCATGCACAGTTATGTGGCAGAAGACACAATTGTCTATGCCCCAAATTATAAGCCTGCTGACCTTGGTCCCAACTGTGGATCCTGAAGCAGCCCTGTGACCCACCTCCAGCCTGGCTCTCAGTCTTCCCAGCAAGTAACAGAGAGAAATGCATCTCTGCCCTGACAGCAGGCTTACCAACCTCAGCTCCATTGGATAACCCTCAATTTTGGCCAAGCTGTGAACCCCAATGTAGTCCAGAGACTTTGGCTCCAGCCCTGCTCCCCACTAAGTTCTGTTCACATGGGAGTCCAGCACATCCAATAACAGCCACATGACCTGGTTCCAGTCCCCCTTGACTGCGGTCTAGGAAGCAGCCCTGTCAGACTAGGGATCTGTTAAAAGAATATATTTACTTGTCAAAACATATTTAGTAGTCTGTTAGGACAGAAAGAGGTGTTTGTACCTTCAAATGCACAGACATCAACACAAGGCTACGTAGATCATGAGGAATCAGATGAGTATGCGATCACCAGGCAAACTCATAAAGCTCCAGTAGCAGACTCCCAAAGAAATGGAGATCAATAAATTGTCTAACAATTCAAAATAATTGTTTTAATGTTCAGCTAGCTACAAGAGAACACAGACAAAAGACTTCATAAAAAACTTGATGGGCTAGATTATTCATGTAAATGTAATTTACATGAAACAATAGATCACTACAGAAAAAAGTTTGAACTTAAATCATAATTGGGATGCATGGGTAGAGAAAAATATTCCCACAAAAAGACATGCAAGTAGAAAGGGGGCCATTAGTAGGAGGTGGGAGTGGGAGGTGGGGGGGGGCACAAGAGGGTAAGGGGAAAATTAGATGTGCAATGTACAATGAAACCCATATATGGAAATGTCACAATGAAATACATGTCAGAATGAAACACATTAAGTTGTACATTAAAAATTTCCAATAAAAATAAATAAAAAGAAAAAAAGAATGTGTTATAAAACAAAAAAACCTGTTTGAGTAAATAAATAAAGTTGAAGGATTAAAAAAAGTCAACATACAAGAATCAATTATGTTTTTATACACTAACTTGTTGTTAGGTGCTATCAAGTGAGGTCTGACTCATAGAGACCCTCATAGGGTTTTCAATGGCTGATTGTTTCGAGATTGCTTCAGGAGTGGATTGCCACATCCTTTTCCCATCTTTGCGATGCTGGGGACCAAATGTGGGTCCTCAGAGAGTGTAGAGCATCACTCTACCCCAGCCCATCACTAACAATAATTACCCAAAAAAGAAGTTAAGGAAGCAATCTCACTTAAAACACTTTCATAAAGAAAAAAATGAAAAGAAGAATACATTTCACCGAGGAGGTAAAAGATCTGTACACTAAACACTACAAAACATCTATGAAAGAAATTAAAGAAGACATAAATATAAGGGAATATATCCCATACTAACAAATCAGAATTAATATTGTCAAAGTTTTCATACTCCTCAAAGCAATCCGTATTAAAATTCCAATAGCATTTTTCACAGAAATGGAAAAAATTCCTAAAATTTTTATGGAACCATAAAAGACTTTGGATAGCCCAAATAAACCTGATCAAGATGAACATAGCTGGAGGCCTCACACTTCCTAATTTCAAACTATATCACAAAGTTATAGTAATCAAAACACTATGGTGCTGGTATTTTTAAAAGAAAGACATTGATCAGTGGAATAAAATAGAAAATGTATAAATAAATCCATACATATGGAGTCAAGTAATCTTTGACAAAGACACCAAGAATACACAATGAAGAAAGGATAATCTCTTTGATAAATGGCATTAGGAAAACTGGATATCCACATGCAAACAAATAAGATTGGACTCTTGCCACATACACAAACATTAACTGAAAATGGATCAAAGACTTAAATGTAAAACTTGAAACCACAAAACTCCTAAAAGAAAACAAAAGGGGAAATCTTCTTGGTTTTGGTCTCACCAATGAGTTCTTGAATATGATAACAAAGCAAGACAGGACTGGTGGCATGGGCTTGTAATCCAAGTTACTCAGGAGGCTGAGGCAGGAGTTCAAGACCTGCTGGGACTACAGAATGAGTTCAAGGCACTCTCAGGCAAACTAGCAAGACCCTGTCTCAAAATTACAAAAAAGAGGGGAAGAGGGAATATAGCTTAGTGGTAGAGCACTTGCCTAGCATGCATGAGGCATAGATTGAATCCCTAGTACATAGAGAAAACACACACACACACACACACACACACACACAAATAATAAAAGCAAAAATAAGTAAGTAGAACTATATTAAACTAAAACTTGCAGCTGTACTACTGTGGCGTTTGATCCCATCAAATCTTGGAAGCTAAGCAGGGTCGGATGTGGTTAGTATTTGGATGGGAGACCACCTGGGAACACCACATGCTGTAGGTTTGGGAGAAGGACTCAGCAACCCACTCCCAAAAAACAATCAGCCATTGAAAACCCTATGAATAGCAGAGATGAAACATGACAATAGTGTTTCATCTGTTGTACATATGGTCGTTATGAGTCAGACACCAACTCAGTGGCACCAAACAATATATCAAACTAAAAAGTTTCTGCACATCAAAGAAAATAAAAGTTAGTCTACAACATAGTAGAAAATACTTGCAAACCATTTATCCAATAAGAGGTTAATATTCAAAATATGTAAGGAACTCACCCAACTCAGCCAAATACCAAATGAAAGAAATGGGCAAAGGATTTAAATAGACCTTCTCCCAAGAAGACATATAAATGACCAACAAGTATGTGAAAAAATGCTCATCATCACAAACTACCAAGGAAATGAGAAAGAAAATCATAATGAGATAATCACCTCACATCTATTAGGATAGACATCATTAAAAGCCTGCAGCTGTAACCCTGCAGCATCCGATCCCATCAGATCTCGGAAGCTAAGCAGGGTCGGGCCTGGTTAGTACTTGGATGGGAGACCACCTGGGAAGACCAGATACTGCAGGCTTGGGAGACGGACCCAGCAGTCCACTCCCAAAAATCAATCTGCCATTGAAAACCCTATGAACAGCAGAGAAGCACTGACAATAGTGTTTCGCCTGTTGTATGTAGGGTCATTATGAGTTGGATACTAACTCGACGTCAATGGCACCTAACAACAACACCATCATTAAAATATCAAAAGAGAACAATTTATGGCACATGTGTAGAGAAAAGAGAACCCTTACACATGGTTAGTAGGAATGAAAATATAGTAATTGAAGAAAAGAATATGGAGGTTCTTCAGAAAATTTAAAATAGGACTACCTTATGATCTAGCCATTTTGCTTTTGGGGATATATCAAAAAGAAATAAAATACTACCTGGAAGATACATCTGTACTCTCATGATCAGTAGACATTATTCATAACCGCTAAGATATGGAAGCCTGCAGCCATACCACTGTGGCATCTGATCCCATTAGATCTCAGAAGCTAAGGAGGGTCAGGCCTGGTTAGTAATTGGATGGGAACACCAGGTGCTGTAGGCCTGAGAGAAGGACCAGGCAACCCACTCCCAAAAAAACAATCAGCCATTGAAAACCCTATGAATAGCAGAGAAGCACTAACAAGACTGTTTCTCCTGTTGTATGTAAGGTTGCTATGAGTTGGACACTGACTTGGCAGCACCTAACAACAACAAGGGATGGAAACAATCTATTGTCCACGGATGGATGAATGGATAAACAACGTACGACACATACATAAGTGGTAACTATGTGAAGTGATGAACATGTAAGTTTCAGTGTGGCAGTTGTTTCACAATGTACATGTATAGCAAGACATCACTTCATACGTTTCATATACATATATACATGTATACACACACACACACATATATATATACATACATATACATATATATAATTTGTCAATCATACTAAACTGAAGGAAAAATAGTTGCAGTAATTCTCAGAGTCTCTAATACACTAACAGACTCTGAATCTGCAAGAAGGGGATTGCTAAACATATTTGTCATGTGTTCTTTTCTTTATTGGACATATATTTGGGAAATTTTACCCTGCTGTGCTTACTAACATGTCTGCTCTTCCTTGTGAAGCAGACCTTATACACTATGCTCATCTGTTTCCTAATGATCTTAAAAAGTCATGAGGTTCTCTTTTTTTCTCTTTCCCAAAAGCTCATGTTTGTCGACTCTGAGAAGGGTGGAAAGAAGAGTGAATTGCTTTTTATAGAGTTGAGTCACTGGTAGTTTGGACTTAATATACGAAGCAGTGGTTGTCTGTTTTCTGAGGAGACAAAACTTAGTTCTGAGCAAAGAGATGAATTGTGCTCTCCCTCTTGCAAATCACAAAAGAAAGAAATGGTGAAAATGAGTTTGGAAAGGTTGTGAATGTGAAAGATGGTCTGAGGATATTTAACAGTGGAGGAAAACTGCAGGGATGCATGGTTTCTCCCATCCATTCTCAATTACTTTCATAAGATTTATCACACATTTCTTGCACCCATTATGCTGCAAGTAGTATGGAAAATAACAGGAGTATGCAGGAAAATAGTAGGAGTATCCTGCCTACAAAGACCTCATAATGGTAAGGTAACATGCAAAATACAATAATATAGGAATAAGATTTTAACTGAAATGCTTCTATTTTCAGTTTAGGTATATTTATAATTAGTATAAAAATTTTAAATTAACTCCTCAGAAATCAGTTGCTTTTGTCACTTAAAAATCTATTTTTTGGAATTCCAGCTTTAAGATAATTAGGAAAGTCAGCCTCTTCCTTTTGAAAATCACTCCGAGAATACTGAGAGAAACACAAACTCCATCTTATATCAAGCCATCTTCCGTTAAATAAAATATCTAACTCCCAATCCATAGTATATGAAGACAAGAGGCAGATGTAGTCAAGGTAAATCACTAAGCATAGTAGTCATTTACTCAGTTGTTAGGATTGTCCTGAAGGAAAGTACTAATCCTTGGATTATAAATGTCTTCCAAAGGCCCATGTGTTGGAAACTCAGTCTCCATCCAGGCACTCTTGGGAGATGGCGGAGCCTTTAAGAGAGGCCTCCTGGAGGTCTTGAATCACAGTGGGTACATCCTTGAAGAGAATAATGGGACCCTGAGTCTTCTGACTTTTTCTCTTCTCTCTTTTGCTTCCAAACCATCATGAGGCAAGTAGCCTTGCTCTACCATAAGTGCCTGACTATAATGTGCTCTCTTGTCATAGGCCCAAAAAGAATTCAGCCAACTAATCATGGACTGAAACCTGTAAAGCCACAAGCCAAAATAAACCTTTCTTCTTATAAGTTGATTATCCCAGGTATTTCGTTATAGTAATAGAAAGCTGGCTAAAATATGTGTGATGAAGACAAATATTGTTAGACAAGTGCAGCTCAATCCAGTTGGGGGACTCTAGAAGATAGTATAGAATACACATGAGAGTTATCAAAACAAAGAAGAAGGAATATATCATATTAACCAACTACTTCTTTTCTGCCACTCTTTCAGAGTAGCTTTCAGGGATATCTAGCTCACTCTTATGCAGGCCTGATATGCTCTCTATGGCCAGAGGGAAAAGAGTCTTTGTGCATGCAGAGTCTCAAGAGTCCATAATCAGTAGCTGTATAGGGTTCTTAGGGCTACTGTAATAAATCATCACAAACTGGGTGACTTAAAGCAACTGAAACATATTTTTGCACAGTTCAGGATGCCAAAAATCTGAGATCTATACATCAGCATGACTGGTTCCATCTGAAGGCTCAGAGGGAGAAACCATTCTTTATCTCTCTCCTAGCTTTTGGTGGTTGTTGACAATCCCAAACATTCTTCAACTTTACAGTCACTCACTCCAATCTTTGCCTCCATCGTCACTTTGCCTTCCCTGTATGTCTTTGTGTGCCTCTCTTAATTTTTCTTTTTTTAAATAGGGACACCAGTGATTGGATTTTGGGCAAACTTTAATCCAGTATGATCCTATCTTGATCCTTAACTAATTACATCTATACAGATCCTATGTTAAAACAAGGTCACATTCTGAGTTCCCATGAGGACATAAATTTTGAGGGTAATATTAGTCAATTCACTACAGTAGCCTTCTGCATGGAGGTGAATGCTGAGGTGAGATGGTCTGAGAAATAACAGCATCTACCACAAAACTCATCCAAAAATAAAGTAAGGAAATCATTAAGGTCCTAAAAACACAAGTCTCCAGATTTAAAGAACTCACTAAGTATGCATCATGATAGAGATAAAGAGACCTAAACTGCAGTATGCTGTCATGATATTTTAGAAGATGAGAGATAAACAGCATAACATTCTCCGAAGAGAATGAAGGGAACATTCACATTCACACACACACACACACACACCAGATACATAGCAGATATCAGAATGACATCAGGATTCTCAATGACAACAGTTAAAATAGAATGAAATAAAAGCTTCAAAATTCTAAGAAAAAATTATTTTCAACATACAATTTTATACTTAGAATAGAAAAACATTTTTTCAGTTTCATATTTCACAATAATTGCCTTCAGGGCACACTTTTTCTGTAACAACAAAATTTAAGAATGGACTAAGATGGAGGAATGGAGTCCAGAAAAAAGATCGCCAGCCCAGGTTAAGAAAATTTCCAAAATGGCACCTAAAAGAAAACCCACAGTTGAAGTTGTGCTGAGCAATGGTGGTCCAGATTGGAATAAACCAGTGGATTTAGGAGAAATATTTTCAGTAAGATATTGAAACCAAAAGATTATAGGTCTGGCATTGGAAAAATTGTATCAAAAGGTTTTTTCAAGAGTTATTTGGAGGCATGGAAAGAGTCCATTGATTTAAATAAAATGAACAACAACAAAAGAAATTAGTTTAAATTCCAGGTGATCCACGTACCCTGCTGCAAGTTTCTAATCCCAGTGACTCCAGGCTGAAGTAGGAGGACTGAGAGTTCAAGGCCAGAGGTGACCTGTACAATTTAACAAGATCTTGTCTCAATAATTAATTAATTAAATAATTAATGGGCTAGGGGCACAACACAATGGTAGAGCACTTTGGATTCAACAACCAAATACTACACAAATAAACTCCAGGTGAAAGAAAAGTGTTACGAGAAATTAAACAGTGATGGTAAACCATTTCACTGAGCAGTGAGAAATATTTACATAGTCATAATAATAAAAGCATTGAGGCATAGTTAATCAAAAATTGCAATATAGGTATATTGAAAGGGATAAAGGCAAAGGAAATGGAATAGAACTAAAATCATCTCTAAAAACATCAGTGGAGAATGTCTAAATGTGAGAATTCAAGAAAAAGTAGTTTAGGTGTTTTCTTCCTTTCTCTTTCTTTCTCTTTCTTTCTTTCTCTTTCCTTTTTAAAGAAATATTGAGTATTAACCAGAAGGAACAGCAAAAAGGGATGAAGTTGTTGCCCCTGGAGAAATCAAGAGATCATAAGTGAATGTGTTTTGGGGGCTTTGAATGTGTCTTGGTGATTGGGGGTTTCTGTTTCTGTTCTTCATGTCCCAGTATCTTTTCCTGCCATATGACCCTGAGAATATTCTTTTACTTAATCTACAGTGAATAGAAATTCTGTTACAACTACAAGAGCCCAGAATATTACAATGATAGATGTGGATCCCAACTGTATATTTTTTCTTTAATTAATTAATTAATTTTAGTAAAGGGGGTTGATTCTAGGGCCTTGCACATGCTAGGCAAGGGCTCTACCACTGAACTGAACCATAATTTGTTATGATTGCACACCAGCAAAATTCTACTAAAGATCATTCAGAAGTGACTGTAGTAGTATATAGACAGGGAATTACCAGAAAATCAAGTGGGATTCAGAAGGGGGCAGGGAACTAGGGACATCATTTCTGATGTCAGGTGGATATTAGCTGAAAGCAGAGAATATCAGAAAGATGTCTATCTATGTTTTATTGACTACGCAAAAGCATTTGATTGTGTGGATCATAACAAATTATGGATAACACTTCGGAAAATGGGAATATATTCTCATACCCTCCCCAAATTACTGCCAACATTCCAGTCTCACAGCACACTCCAGTCACCAAACTCTTTCAGTTCCCCTATTCTGCCATCCTCCTCTTACTATTCTTATGGTATCACCCTCTATGCTTTATAAACTCTGTTCTTTTTTAACCCTGGTCTGTTTATTCATCAAGAATCTGCTCAATTGTCTCCTTTCTCAGCCTTCTTTGATTTAATAGCTTGGCCCAAATGGTCCTCAACAGCACAATTCAGTACAAGCACTGTAAACTTGCACTGTAATACTGTAATCCTACTTTTGTATCTTCCTTTAGACAGGAATCTAGCCCCTTAAAGAACTATACAACAATCAGCATTGTACTCTAGCACTCATATTAGTTGCTCAGTAAATATACATTGATCTGACCAACTAAGTTTTATCTACATGTAGCAAAGACAAATATAGTTCTCTTGGTGTTCCAGTTATCTATCACTGCATAAAAAACCACCCCTGAGTATAATGACTTGAAACAGTAACCACTTATTCTGAAAATTGGGCATAACAAGCAGGTATGGCTTGTCATCTCTTTATGTAGCACTGGCTGAGGTCACACTTGTGGTTTCATTAAGTCGAGAGTCCATTTAGAGCTGGAACATCTAAAATATTTTCAGTCTTGTGTCAAGTGCCTAAGCTGGGGTGACAGGAATGATGAGGGCTGGCTAGGTGTCTGTGTGGTCCTTCATCCCAGAGTAGTATCAACTGAGTTCCTTTACATCAGAACAAGATCCCAAGAGGAAAAAAACAAAAACCACTAAGATTCATAAAGCCCCAATTCAGAATTTATAGTGTCACTTCTGTCACACTCTATTGATCCAAGCTGCTCACAGGGCCAGCCCAGATCCAAGGAGGAGAAAATAAAGTGACAAGTACAATTGTTGAAATTGTTGGCACCTGTCTTGACAAACTTGACAAATATTTGATAAGACAGTCATTTTGTGTAGTTAAACCAGATAATTCCATTCTTACAGAATTACATAATGACCAGACTATTATTTTAGATGAGTCAAGAAATGTGATTAGGAGGAGGAACCTTATTTTATATTTGAATTTCAAAGATTAAAATGAATCAATCAATTTGGATATCTGAATAGACATACTCAAACATTTCTCTACAAATCTTAAGGAGATAAGTTACTTTTGGAGAAAGCTAACAGAGAAACCTTGGCATGTGGTACATGCATATACACTAAGCACTTGGGAGGCTGAAGCAGGAGCATTTTGAGGTCAGGGCCAGCCTGGGCTATTTAGTGAGATCCTATCTCGAAAGAATAAATAAATAAATAAATAAATAGGAAAGAAGAAAGAAACAGCAAGCTAATGGACAAAGAAGGGACTAATGTGGCTCACTGATAGCAGAAACTCAGGAAAAAAAAAACTGCCCAGATAAAACTTCTGAAAATATTGTCTGTTTTTAGCCACAATTTAAAATAATGTCCAGCTTAAAAAATAATCCACCATATGTAGCCATTCTGTCCTGCGACATATTTTCACATATTCATGTTTTAGGAAATATAGGGCCAAATAATGAATAGATATACCTGCATTTTAGACAATTCCATTACACTAATTAAAATCTAGTATGGCCATGGCTTTTTAATTACTTTCCATCATTGCTGCAGTCAATGAAGCTAGCTTTATTACCCACTATAATGCCTTGCTTGTAATAAATCTTCATAAAACCCAAAGAGTGTCTAATGCTGAAATTCCAGTGACAGGCTTTTCTGCCTAGCTTTGCTGAGAGTAGAATGCATAAGTGAGACTTTTTGCTTGTTACCTAATAAGACAAAGAAAGCAAATAAAACAAGACTAAGTAGAACTTATGTCTTTTTTTATTTGAATATACTTTTCTCATATTTCAATGTATCTTTATTTTGTTTTTATTTTTATTTTTAAGGTATAGAGGATTGAAGTGAAGGGCTTTACACATGCTAGGCAAACATCCATCACTGACACACCTCCCCCAGCCCTTTTTTATTTTTTGAGACCCATTACACAGGCTGCTTCTGGCCTTGAACTCTCAATCCTCCTGCCTCAGCCTCCTGAGTTGCTGAGATTACAGGTATGCTACGAATAGCAACCACTTAGAAGAGTGAAGGCATTGACTGGGGCTTAAGAGCACTAGAGAATAAGTCTGAAATCTTAAATTCTAGTTTCAGTTCTGCTACTTCCTAGCTGTTTTTAAGCATTAGGCAAGTCACTAAAATTCCCTGAACCTTATTTTCTTCCATTGCACAAAAGAGATCAGCTTAGCTCCTCTCTTTTCTTCATAGATGAGAGGACAATAAAAATGCTTTCCAAAATGTAAATCTCTAAGCAGATGGGAGGAAAATAATTGATGAAACAATAAATGAGACAGTAGAAACCATAAAGAATCAAAGGTAGGTTTGGACATTTATTTATTTAGTCATTTAATCCTGAGTGTCTCGTATGCGTTAGGCACTGTGCTGAAGGCTGGAGATTAGTGGTGAACAAGATGAATGAGCTCCCACCACCACTACCTGAGAGGGAAGAAATAAACAAGTAAGAAAACAGCTAATATGCCTAGAAAAAGTGCTATATAGAAAAAATAGAGTGGTAGGAAAGAAGGAAAAAGAGAGAACTGACTTGGCAAATCTTGAATGGGGAGCTAATTCTGCTGGGTGGGATGGAGTCAGACCAGCAGAGAAAGGGATATGCAGAAAGGGCCAGAGCAAGAAGCAACACAAGGAAGACAAGGACAGGAAGAGCATAGAGAAGAAAAGGAGAGCAGGCATGTGAGATAAGAAGTGTGTATGCTGTGAAAGGTGTTGGCTTTGGTCCTAATAGCCACAGGAGGTGAATGAAGGCTTTTAAGCAGGAGAGTAATAAGATCCAGTGTTATATTTTAGAATGTCACTTTTGAGCTGAGCATGGTGGTACAGCCCTGATATTGTGGACTGAGGCAGGAAGATCCTGGGTATGAGGCCAGCCTGAGCTATGTAGCAAGACTTAAGAGAAGAGAAGAGAGAGAAGAGAAGGAGGAGAAGAGAAGAAGGAAGAGAAGAGAAGGGGAGAGGGAGCAGGAGAGGGAGAAGGAGAGGAAGAGGGAAGGAGTGAGGGAGGAAGGAAGAAATGAAGGAAGAAAGAAAGTCACTTTTGCTCTTGGATTGTAGGGTCAAGAATGGAAAGATGAAGCTTTTCTAGAGGACCAGAGAAGGAAGGTAGATTGAATAATGGAAACAGCAGTAGAAGTGGTAGAGAGTAGGTTGATTCAAGATGCATTTTGTTGATAAAATAAGTATAATTGGAAAGAGGAAAAAGAGACTCCAAAATTTCTGACTCGAGTATCCAGAAAGATGGTTTTACAGAAACCAAAAAGTGAAACAACTCTGTAAGAGAAACAAGAATACACCATTGAGGTATGTTGAATTTGACCTCCCAGTGGACCTATCAGACTGCAGCTGTACAATTGTGACACCTGATCCCATCAGATCTCAGAAACTAAGCAGGGTCAGGTCTGATTAGTACTTGGATGGGAGATTGCCTGAGAATACCAGGTGCTGTAGGCTTGGGAGAGGGACCCAGAAACCCACTCCCAAAATACAATGAGCTATTGAAAACCCTATGAATAGCAGAAAAGCACAACAGTAGTGTTTTGTCTTTTGTACACAGGGTCACTATGAGTCAGACACCAACTTGATGAAACCTAACAACAACAACAAGTGGATCTATCAAGAAGACAGCAGGCTAGCAAATCAAAGTATGGGACAGAACAATAGCAAACTCACCAGAGGGCAAATTCATGCTTCCAACTGCCCACTAGCATAGACCGGGTGAGAAGCCATCAACCTATGTCACTATTGTGCTGTCAAGCTTGTGACTGGCTGGGTGAGTGGTTTCCTTTTCCTATCATGATCAAACTTTTTCCATTTCCTCCCAAATATCCCTATCCAAGTTACCAGCTCTATCCATATACCACTGAGTTGAATGTAAGGCCCAATATTCAGAGATATATAGTGTTGTACTATTTGTAGCTAAGGCAGAGAATGGAGCTTCTCTTTCCTTCTTTCTTTCCTTCTTTCCTTATTTTCTTCCTTCATTTTGAACCCAATGCCACAGTGTTAAGACCTGGAAAAAATGGTGGCTAATTGTGGAGGTCAAGAGTAAGCTCTGTTAAACAGTGAGTTTGAAGGGAGAAGCAACGAATACAGATGTGAAACATGTTGCACTTCTTCGGCTTGTTGAGTCTACATGTTGGAGTGGTGAATAACTATAACTATCTGCAGTTCTCTATCTATAGGGGCCTCCTGGTGATTGCCTGCATTGCTTTTCCTAATCTTACTTTATGATCCAGTTAAAACAAATTGATTTCAGTTGGAACACTTTCTAGCTTCCTACATTTACTATTTTTCTGGTCCAGACAACATTGGTGCTCTCCTTTATTTGCTACTGCTGAGAATTTAAATGACTGAGCTTTGTCCTTGGGAGAGCTCCCATATGACCTGGTGTCTGTTTGAATCTAAGCTATAGCACTTATAAGCTCTGTGACCTTGAGCTTGTTTTGTAATATCTCTTGCCTTAATTTTCCCATTCGTGAAATGGTGCTTAGTACTTTGTACTCAGGAAATGAAATACGACGTTGTCTGAGCATGATACTTGGCACAGTGTTAAGAGTGTGTGGTTATTATTATCATTAGATAGAAATGAAAGCTCTGATTAACCTTGGGGTAGCATATCCCAGGGTATTAGGAGCTCTGGTGAGGAATACAAAATCATCAGGTTAACAGCCATCTCCAAATAATGTGAAAGTGGGTTGCTATGGTGACAAGAGTGATGCTGACCTGGGAGGGCGTAGTAAAGGAGGTTGTGATATTCAGTGTTTAATGTGTATAAATTCTCGAAAATTTCCTCCAACAAATTGCACTTGAGAAACTGTCTGCTTCCAAGAAGGCCCTAGGCATCTTGAAGTCTATATTGTTCCTTAGGATCTTACATCAGATTGGTTACTACAGAAAGACTATGCCCACCAGGGATGAGGATGGGGTTGGAAAGAGGGAGAAAGAGAAGAGTCTCAATACTCATAGGCTATACAAAGAAATGATAGCTAAGCAAAGAGAACTGTAGCATATTACATTGACAGTAAAATTCTGCTAGAAAAGACTACTTAGATTGTGTGTATGGAGTGTAGGGGTGTTAGAATTAAACTTAGGACTTCACCATACTTAGCAGGTGCATTACCACTGAGCTACATTCCAGGCCAATTATTTGGATTTTTTATCATGCCTTATTTTTGTCTAATGATTTTCAATTCATAATGCACTTTTAGTCATGAGATCCTCAACCATTTTACAAATATTTAACATTTTACAAATAGGATCCTTATCTAGTTAATATTTGACCATGCACCTCACCACAGGTCTGATAGATAGCCAGGGAGGACAGGTTGGAGAAACTGATTCAGGTCAGAGAAACAATATGACTTACTTATCAGTAACAAGATTTTTCAGTGTTATTGTTTTATTTTTACCCTCAATACTATTTCTAAGGCCTTCAGCACTACAAAGAAAGAAATATGGTAAGGCCTTGTAATTCAAAGTTATCATTTATGGTTTTGCTTATTAATGAACAACTGGAAGCTCCATGACTTGAAGTGTGATGTATATATGGTGTAATCAAAAACTATAAATTTTAAAAATTTATTATAGTGAAAGATATATTGTCTTAAATTAATCCTCCTCAAAATACTCCATGTGGCTTCACACACACTTATCCCATCATTTTTGCCAGTTTTTGAGGTAATTTTGGAAATCCTCTTTTGTGTCAATCTTCAGTTGTGCTGTTGTGGCTGCCTCAATGTCCGAATTCAATTCAAAATGTTTAACTTTCATGGTCATCTTGACTTTGAGGAAAAGCGAAAAGTTACATGATGCTGCCTCTGATAAATAAGGTGGATGAGGACACGCCATTAGAATGCTTTTTATGTGACAGAAAATGCCATACAAGAAGTCAAGTGTGACATGGAATATTGTCATGATGGAAGTTGAAACTAAAGACACTCACAAAAGATTTCCACAACTACTTTGAGAAAGTGGCAAGAACAATGGGATAAGTGGAAGAACAACTGGGAAGCTATTGATAAAATGGTATGTTAGGAAAAATGGCCAGGGTTGGTGATACCAGCAAAAACAAAGGGAAAAGCCTCAATAAAAAAAATGGTGCTTAGATAGATGCTTAGGATAAATTTAAAAACCAGAATGTTGAATTTGGCAGTGGCTCAATTCTATAACTTGAATTAGTCTTTATAATGAAGTAAGGAATGGTTAGTTCATAGCATTGTTTTAGTAATGTTCCAAAGAGACTTTTAAAAGGATCTAGAGACATTTAAAATGGTTTATTTTTATTTTTTTGAGGCTAAAAAATGGTAAAATGAGGTTTACTTGTGGTCCAGGTTAATCCTAGGAAAGGTAGCATTCCACACTGGAAGTTCCTAAGTCTGTACCAGCCTTGTCCTGCTGTGAACCTGCGGTCCTGTGAGGGTCTCCCCAGTCTATCTCCCAAAGTGACAAGATTTCACTCTCAGTGACATCCCTCCTTTTTATCTCCTCCCCTTATAACAGAAAGTAAATGCTACTAAGCAGCTTATTTAGATCAAGCAGATAAAATCACCAAGTCTTTCCATAGCCTGGACCTAGAGAGAACCCAAAAGGAGTACTGTTTCTGACCCTTGATAATTGTCTGTCTAGCTGGGATGAGGATATTACCCACCCAGTGAAACTCAAAAAAGGTGATCAGTTTGGTTCAACAGGGAATGAATAAGTCAGTCAAGGGTTCTCTGATGATGATAAACAGAGGAGTACAAGAATACTGCCTGCAGCTGTACCACTGTGGTGCCTGATCTCCACAGACCTTGGAAGCTAAGCAGGGTCAGGCCTGGTTAGTACTTGAATGGGAGACCACCTGGGAACACCAAGTGCTGTAGGCTTGGGAGAAGGACCCACCAATCCACTCTCAATAAACAATCAGCCATTGAAAACACTATGAATAGCAGAGAAGCGCTGACAACAGTGTTTCTCCTGTTGTACGTAGGGTTGCTATGAGTTGGACACTTATTTGATGGCACCTAATAACAACTCAGGAGTACTAGCCTTTACTCAGGCAGCATCAGAATCCTTGTGTTGCAGTAACAAAAGGCTCTTGAGAAACTATTTCCTCCATTTCCTATAGGAAACAGGTGCAGAGAGGCCATGGCAGACTAAGGCCATTCTCCTCCAATCAGTGGTGTTCCAGGACTAGAAGCTGGTGCTCCTGACTCCATGTGTCCAGGACTCACATCTCAGTGTAGGAGAGCTACTTGTAGGAAGTACATGGACCCAAGACGGAATCACACAGTGAGAACATTGTTCTGATCTATTAAGAAAGTCTCAGTCTAGTATGCATTTTCTCAAATTCTTCTGTAGTACTTGAAAATTCCCTTTGAGCAAAGAGAATACAGGTCTACTGTTCAAGGTCTTTGGCAGGGCTTCTAACACAGTTTTCCATTTACAGACATCTAAAATCTCCTTTAAAAATGAATGTTTGTAAGTTTTAAAACAGATAAATTTAAGGAAAATTAACTCAACTACCCTCATAATAATCCGATGAAATGGGCATTATTTCTATTTTACAGATGAAACAGGCACTGCAAGATTAATTTGATCAAGGGCATGTAACTAGAAGAGGTGAAGCAGGTTTCAGACCCAGGCTATCTGGCTCCACACTGTGGGTTTTGTTGTTGTTTTGGCAGTACTGGCAGTTGTACCTAGGGCCTGGCACAACTTTGCAAGTGCTCTAACACTGAGCTGCATCCTCAGGCCTCTCTCCTTTTTATCTTGAAGACAGGGTCTTGCTAAGTTAGTCAGGCTGCCTCTAGTCTTGAACTCAAGATCCTCCTGCTTCAGCTTCCCAAATTGCTGGGATTACAGATGTGTGCCACCCACCTGGCCACATTGTATTCTTGAACATAAATTTCTACAATTGATGTGAAGCATGGGCAGTGATGAGTTATACCTCACTATGGTCAGACACAGTTTTGGAATAATTGATCTAGTAGGAGAGCCTATTGAACGTAAACTTCCTTCGAATAGTATTGACTACATTGGTCAAAGCCTTAATTTTATTTTATAAGTGACTACTATGTGTGGGATACTCTGCTAGGTGTTTTAGAGACATTGTGTGTGATGGCTGGAGCAATAGTGCAGAGTGAAAATTATTTTTCTCATTTTCTGAGAAGGGACTTAGGATTGATTTGTCCAAAAACACCTTCATAAGAAGTTACAGGCCAGAAATTCAGGCCAATCTCTAGCTGGTCTGGAAGCCCACGTCCTTATCTGTCTTCCAAATCTAAGACTCTGCCTTCTGCAATGTTATATTCCAATTTACTATATCTCCACCTTCATGCCTATAATCAGAAATAAGTTGAATATGCCTGCTCAACAAAAATGCATCAACTTCCAGTCAAATAGCTCAGTCCCTCAAGCTTTTCCACAGCCAAATTAACCAGTGTTTGGGATGGAAATCATACAACAAGCCTCAATTTGACAATTATAGCTTTGTTGGGCTGGTGGCTGGAAAAATAATCTGGGGCACACAGATAATAAATAGCAGGCTTTGGACAAAAGAGCATGGCATTAAATAATTGAGCCAGTGAAAGAGGAACAAGGGGCCAAGTCTACATGGCTACTTACAAAATTGAGAAATGGAATATTGACGTGTGGTTCTAGTACTGAGAGCTTTCTGACTAATTACATTCTTGAGTGGAGTCAGAGAAAAACATGATACCTACATTTTTGGAGAACACAATAATTTTCAGTCATTCACTGGGAAATTGGATAACTCTCTAGCTAATCTACTTTCTATAAAACCTGGAAAAGCATTCTGTTGAATTTGTCATTCTGATATGTCTGGTTTTTATTGCAAATTCATGGAGTACTTCCTTTGTGCTGGGCAAAAATCATTTTCAGAGCTCATAGCTGGGTAAACAAACCTAGAGACAACTAGATCTAGCTATAAAACTACTAGAAGATCCCATTAACTTTCCCATCAATCACCATCTTTCACAACACAGTTTTTCATAGCACTCATCAGAACTGAATTTCATACACACACAAACACATATATACATAATATACATATACATATTTGCTTATGTGCTTATTATCTGCCTCTCAAAGCAGAATGTAAATGCCAATGAAGCAAAGCGATTTACTGATTTCTCTGTTTCCTAGATCTAGAAATGGTGCCCATGATATAATAGGTATCAGTGCTAAAAGCACTGGAAATGGAAAGACATTAGCAGATATGACCAAGTTGAGCTGAGTAATACCCCAGGGGGGCTAGTGTTTCTATTTGTGATTGGAAGGTGCACAAGTTTGTGGAGAAGTAAGGTAAGAGCATTGCAGGCAAAGGGAAAAATAGAAACAGATGGGGGCTGGAATCCAGGAAGATGCATGATGTGCTCAAGCAAGAATGGAACAAGGGGTGAGTAGAAGTCAATGACCACAAATAATGTGCAACATGACAAAGTGATGCCCCATACAATAGACAGCCGTGATACCATGTGTCAGTCTCCATCCATCTCCTCCCACCTGACTGGGCCCTACCCACTTCCTTCACTCCCACCTCACATTCCAAAGGCACTTTGCCAAGCAAGTCTCCACATGTTTGGCTGGGTTCTAGTAAGTCAACTAAGCCTTCAATCTCCTCGGCAAATCTCAGTTTGATTTCCTTCAAACCTGGATACGTAAACTTGTTCTACCATCATATGGCTATAGCAAAAGAATTTTTAGTTGCCTCTCTCTGTCTCAGAGCTGAGGTTTTTTCTTTGTTTATGAAGATTGTATTAACCTAAGGTTGTAAATGGATACGGAGAGATAATAAGTGGTCTCTAAATATGTTGAAATTCATCAAGTGTGACTTTTCTGCTTACATTCTTTTCCTTTTTAGCTTTTAAATTGGTTTTTGAATGCCAAGCTGTTTATAGTTTAAACTTTTAGTTGCAGTTAACAGAAAACAACAAAAGCTCCAATTATAGAGGGGGAAGTATTGGAAAAACCCCAAAGCAGCTGTGTTTCTCATATGCCTTAAAGCAGAAATTTGAAACTAGGGCAGTTTTACATCTCTTGACCTCTATCTGTCTGTCCATCTGTCTCTCTGTGAGATCCCTCAGACATGTCAGCATCTCTGACAGATATGCATAGCACAAAAGAAGTGAACAGATTGCACAAGCACTGGAATCAGAAACTGAAAATTTAATTCATTCTAATTCTTTCTTTCTCTCTCTCTCTCTCTCTCTCTCTCTCTCTCTCTCTCTCTCTCTCTCTCTCTCTCTCCCTTCCTCTCTCCCTCCTTCATACTCTCCCTCTTTCTCTTTACCTCCCTCCCTTCTGTCCTCCCTCTGCTTAATCCTCAGTGAATCCTTACCTCTGGCTTTCTTCTGCCCTTCTGCTTCTTGTTCCTCCCTCTTTTCCCAATGTGCCAATTTCTCCCTCTGATGACACTCCTACCCCCATGTTTATCATTCTCTTCCCCTAATTATTCTCCTTTCAACTGGCTTTGTTGGTTGTGCACATTGAAGGCAAAGCCTTCCTCACAACTCTTTAGATTATTTTCCTCCAATTAATAGATCAGCTCAGATGACTGGTTAATTCCTCAAATCTCTCAGATTTCAAAATCTATATACAGGGATACTGATTGGTCCAGCTTGAGCTATGTTTCATCCCTGGTCCAATCAACTATATATGGAGAAACAGAGTCATGTGATACAAATATACCTAGAGAGTAGGAGTACACTACTTCTCAGAGGAAGGAGAGGTATATGTGTTTGCTGAGCTTAGGGACACACCTTGTGAGTTAAGATTATGCAGAATGAGAAAACAACAATAACAACAAATAACTATGTAGTATCCACATGAGCCTTCTGAACCAAATTCTCCATAGCAGACTCCTGGAAGCAGACAATGACTTGTGATTGCACTGCCTCACACATGGGCACATCTGCCTGCACAGAACTGGGGAGTGTTTTGTTCTCTCATACATAGGGTCACTGCAAGTAGCATTTGACTCAGTGGTACCTAACAACAACAAGCCTGGCATATTCCCAGGTAAAAAGTGACAAAGGACAAGCCACTGCTGTGTGCCAGACACTGTACAGAGCATGGTACATGTAATATCTCTTTCAATCTTTATCACCCCAGGAGGTTGTTACTGCCCCATTACTCATCCTTTTCAGAAAAGGGACAGCAGGGGGCTTATGTGTTTAACCCTAGGGAGAACAGGTAGTAGGACAAATTACCTAGCACAGTGCTTGGAGAGTAGCAGTGACTATCACTAAAGCAAGGACTGGGATTTAGCTCAATTGGTAGAGTGCTGCACTGCAGTCTCTGAGGTCCCGAGTTCAATTCCCAGCACCACAAAAAATGGGAGAAGGACCTGACAATCCACTCTCAAGGCAATCCCAGAACAGTCAGCCATTGAAAACTCTATGAGGGTTGCTATGAGTCGGATACCCACTCGATGGCACCTAACAACAACAAACATCACTAAAGCTGGTTTGGAAACAACTTTCTCTAATGCCACATGAGAAATAAAATAGTAACTCTCTGCACAAAGGACTATACTAGTCTTGATTTTTTGAAGAATCAGAGAAGAGTTTATTGAAGACAGGACATCTGAGGTGAGCCCTGAAGAATATAATTTTCCTAAAAAGATAAGGGGGTCTAGGTGTCTGTAGGGGTAGATGTTAGAGAAGCGCTGAGAATGACACAGCAAAGTCATAAAGACTGCAGGGCATGTCTGGGGACCTGCAGGTGGTCCCAGGTTGCTAAAGGAGAATACCCTGGAGAGGAGCAGCAGGCAGCCAGCCAGAGTTGTCTGCAGGTCTCCTGGGGCTAGTAGAGAAGAATATGAAACTCATCTTGTAAACTACAGGCCTCAAACTGGTGGCCTCTGGCCACATCTGGACAAAGCATCTTTAATTTGTATTATCCAGAATTCTTTACTTTAAAATTTTGAACTGATTAATATTTAAAAATATGATGTTTTATCCAAATATTTCAATTTTCAGCTTTCCTTTGGCTATATTGATTAACCCTTCAACATGGCAATACCATCTGGGTCTGAAAAACTACTGTCCCTGTTAGACAGCTTGCCACAATTTCTACCCTTTCCTATTGTTATAATCAGGAAACTTCTTTCATTCACTTTCTGTAAGAATAGACTGGCAACAACATCTGTGGGTAATGCAGAGTAATAAAAAGGGACTTAAGAATAATTTAGCTGGATGCAGTGGCACAGGCATGTAATCCTAGTGACCCTGGAGGCTGAGGCAGGAGGATCATACCTGGCTCTGGTTTGAAGCCAGAGGTAGGCTGTGCAACTTGGTGAAACTCTGACTAAAGATAAAAAATTTTAACAAGTGGGCTAGGGGTGCAGTTCAATGGTAGAGTGGTTGCAAGTATGCATGAAGCCCTGGGTTCAGCCCCTAAATACTCCAAAAAAATTAAAATTAATTTTTTAAAAATAATTTATTCTGTATGACCTATTCCTATGCAAGAGGCAAAGATCTTTATTAGTCAATACTGTTTTCTTCAAGAAACTGATGATTTAGTGCTGCACTTGCTAATATAGTAGCCACTTGCCACATGTCATCATTATTCAGAATGAAGTTTAAAAAATTAATATGAAAAATTTGGTTCCTCAGTTACATTAGCCACAATTTTAGTGCTTAATGGCTGCATGTGGCTACCAGCCACCAAGCTGAACAGACAAAGAAACTTCCCTTATTGAAAAAAGTTCTATTGGGCAGTGTTGTTCTACTGAGCAGCCAGGCTGATACAAGGGAAGTCATCAGGGGAATATACAACAGGATGGAGGAGGGGAAAACATCCTAGGGGCCACAATAGTGAATGAAGGAAGCTTCATGATGAAGGTAGACTAAGGATAGTGGAATTAGCCTGGAAGAGTAAAAGGGCTGGGGCCTGAGTAATAAGAGAATGGAGATTCTATCTATTAGAAATGGTTGAGGTAATAATTTATAGAGCAAATAACCAACAGTAGTTTAAACTTATCTTTCTCATGTAACAAGAACCATGGCATAGTTTAGAGACTCAGTGATGTCATGGCAAATGACTGACATTCTTGTGGGCTTTCCCTGATTGATGGAAGATGGATATCTGAGATCTAATCTTCATGTCTTCAATCAAGGCAGAGAAAAGGTGGCACAGGAAGTGCTGACAGACTTTCATTCATGGCCAGCACTGTCATATATCATGGCACATTTTCCCAGTTTCTGGAAATTATGGCATGAACGTCTTTGTGTTTAGGGAGAGGTGCATTACCTTGCCTATTACATGATTCTTGGCATAAACTAATAGATCAATCCAGAAATTCTATTTTTAGTAATTACTCAAGGAAATAGAGATAAGTATGTATATTGGAATTTATTCCACAGGTATATACAATAGCAAAAATTTGAAAGGAAAGTCCATATCCAAAGAAAAGCTGGTGGTAAAATAAATTCATCCATATAATAATAAGTTCTTCAGCCAGGTCAAGGTATCAACATAAGTGATATCAGTAATATGTCAAGTGAACAACACAGATTGTAAAATACTTATACACTAAATCAATGTGCATATAGAGTACATGTACATACACTGAACTACTATAACTAATTATTTCTGTGAGTGATAGATTTGCAACATGAGAGATTTTTACTAGATATAAGGACTTTTTAGAGCAGCCTGTCGAATCTGCAGCCTAGGGGCTGAATGTGACCCAGGCCAACTAGTAATGTGGCCTCATAACATCTTTTAACAGCATGTGTTTTAGCATTTATTTTGTGACCTCCTTTATTATGTATATCCACTAACTATCCTATATAATTTACATGCAGCCCAAAGCAATTCCTCTTTACTCAATGTGACCCAGAGAAGCCAAAAGGTTAGATACCCCTGTTTTAGAGGGATCATGTATTATTACAGAAAAAACTGAACACGTATCCTTTTAGGAAGAACAATCTTCAGTACTGTAACGTCAGTACTGTAACAGTACTGTAACTAAACTTATCAAGTCTGAATTTTTCACCAATAGATACTTCTACTGACAGATGTCCTCCTTTCCACTTAATATGGAAAGAATTGGGTCTAAAAGAAAAACAGAGTAAACTTCTGGGAAGCACTATATGTGTATGCATTCAAAAATCACATGGAAACCTCTGTTCATCACTTTAATTATCTGACTCTTCTGGGACTTTTATAATCTTCCAAATGCTGTTCCCAGTTTTTTAGCCCAATGCATTTGAGTTCATTCCACTCGGAGTCTTGGAGTTCATTTGCCCATCTCTTACCTGTAAGACTAATTATAAATCTAAAACTTTGGGCAACTTGACACTTTGAACTCTAGCTATCTATAGATAGATATGTTCACAGTCTCTACAACTGCCACTGAGCAAGGGCTTACTATATGTTGATTGTTGATGCACAGCAGGTAGTGTACTGGGAGATAACTTATTGAAAGAGATGTGAAATGAGCAAATTTCTAAATGTCAAGGAAGGCAAGTTAGAAATCAACACACACAGAGGGGAGGTGACAGTTGTCTGCTGAAATATGATTGTCATTTCTACACTTGGTTCATATGAACTGTTCTTGTATCCTTTTATTGAACTTGCGTTGTTGCACCAGTTAGTTGTATACATTTCCATTTGTGGCAGCACAACAGGCCTAAGTAAGATGATGGGACATTCTCACATTTCATTTCTCAGTGCTAGTGCTCCCTTTGGTATTTCAAAGTATTCCATAGAGAGAAAACAACATTAGAAAATTTCAGCAAAGATCAGTGTCTAGTTATGCCATACCAAGGAGTTCAACACTCATGTATCTGTCAAGTTTATTGTGCTGTGGGGGGCTTGCATGTTGTGAAACTGAAAGCTATACCACTGGTATTTCAGATACCACCAAGACCACCCATGGCGCACAGGTTTCAGGTGAGCTTCCAGATTAAGACAGACTACAGAGTAGGACCTGTAGCCCACCCCCCAAAAAATTATCCATTGAAGAACCTCTGAATAGTAGAGAAGCACTTTCAAATATAGTGTTGGAAAATGAATCCCCCAGGCTGGAAAGCACTCAAGAAGTGCCTGGGGAGGAGTTGTCTTCTCAAAGTAGAGCTGACCTTAATGACAAGAATGGAATAAAGCCCCTGGAACCTCTTTTTGCTGATGGAGCAACAACTCAAACTGAGAAGAAAAAGAAAAAGATTGTGTGCATGGCACAGTGGATGGTAGTGTTTCGTTCTGCTGTACATAGGGTCTCTATGAGTCAGATCTGACTTGACAGCACCCTACAACAGCGGGTTTAATAGTGCTCAGTGTAACCTCAAAGTTTACGCCATAACGCCACTGCAGTGAAATATGGTGAAGAAAATGGCCTAAATATACCAATTTGAGCTTAAACAGGGCTCAGCCCAGCCTTAAAACTCACTTCAATGACCCACATAGGCAGAGAAGCAAACAACTGTGCATTTCTACTGAACAAAGCAACTCAATTTATCCTTCTTTGTGACTCTGCTCAACCTCAGAGACCTTCCTTCAATCCTGTCCAACTGCTGATCTCAAGTAGCAATACTCCTTGGTCAGAGAACATATTCTGAGATGACTGCATGACCATCCAATAGCTCAGCCTGATTGCAGAGCTCAACTAGTGGACTGGGGCAGCAGAGCCCAAGTAGCTGCCCCCTCTAAGTTCAGAACAAAGTTATCAGCCTAGCCATCTAGAGAACTCAAAAGCAAGTTTTATCTGCCCTAGACCAATACCAGCTGACCCATCCAGATTCACAGTCTAGACTAAACAATGAAAGTCTATCCTGCCAAAAAAAAAAAAAAAAAAAAAAAAAAAAAAAAAAAAAAAAAAAAAAAAAAAAAAAAAAAAAAAAAAAAAAAAAAAAAAAAAAAAAAAAAAAAAAAAAAAAAAAAAAAAAAAAAAAAAAAGCCTATAAACTGGGGGAAAAATGCTACTTCTTCAAATACACCAGCACCAATACAAGGACACAAAGATTACAAAAACTGAGAAAAATCATAGCTCTGCCAAAAGAAACTATCAAAGCTCCGAAAATAGTCCCTAAAGAAAGGGAAATGTATGAAGTGACAAAAAATTCAGGATAATTCTCCTAAAGAAGTTTCATGAGCTAAAAAAAACCATACAGGTAGAAAATTAAATAAAATTGGAAAATACAAAATGTGAAAAGTTTTATAAAGAAATAAACAATAAAAAACAGAAATCCTAGAGATAAAGAATATAATGACTGAAGTAAACACTGCAGTGGAAAACTTCAACAGCATCATTGATCAAGCTGAAGAAAGAATCAATGACCTCAAAGACACCTGAATTTATACAATCAGGGGAATAAAAAGAAAAATGAATGAAAAAGAATGAGAAATCCTATGAGAATTATGGGATACCATCAAGAGACCTAATATATACACACAGTATGAATTCAAATAGAAAAAAGATAAAAAGGTCTGGAAAGCATATTTAAAGAAATAATGGCTAAAAATTTCCCTTATCTGGGGAAAGATGCTAATATCCAGGTACAGAAAGAGCAGCAGTTTCCAAACTAATTCAACCCAAAGAGGAATTCAACCAGACATATAATAATCAAACTATCAAAAATCAAAGACAAAAAATTCTGAGAGCAGCAGAAGATAAGAAACACGTTACATTCAAAGAGATCCCAATATGACTATTAATAGACTTCTCAGCAGAAATCCTGCAAATCAGGACAGAGTAGGATGATGTATTCAAAGTTAAAGGAAAAAAAAAACCCTGCCAAACAAGAATATTTTGCCCAGCAAAATGGGGGAGAAATAAAAACTTTCTCAGAAAAACAAAAGCTAACATGGTTCATCACTATTAGGTAGCAATTTCTAAAAGAGTTCTCTCAGATAAAAACAAAGGCCACTAAATAATTAAATAAAAATTATGAAAATACAAAACTTAAAGGTATAAGTAAAATGAAGAGCCATATTTGAAAACTCTAGGGTTGTCAGGGTGGTGAGTAAAGCACTTTTATCCCTGTACAATGGTTCAAAGACAGAAGTATTAATAACTAACTACAGTCAAAATGGGTGGGATTTAGCTCAGTTGGTAGAGTGCTGCTCTGCAGTCTCTGAGGTCCCAGGTTCCACTCCTAGTACCTCAAAAAATGGGAGAAGGACATGGCATTCCACTCCCAAGGCAATCTCAAAACAATCAGCCATTGAAAACCCTATGAAGGTCACTATGAGTCAGACATGACTTGATGGCACCTGACAACAACAACAGTCAAAATAAAATTTCAAGTGATACATATTAACTACAAAATGATGTAAATTCTGAAATCAAAAACATAAATTTGGGAGGTGATAAAAGTGTAGAATTGTATGCAATCAAACTTAAGTAATTACCATCATGAAACAGAACTCCTGTGGGTAAATGAAGTTCAATATAAGCCTCAAGGTAACATTAAAGCAAAAATCTGCAGCAGTTACATAAAAGAAACAAAAAAGGAAAATTGCAAGGGAGAAAAGTAGAAACAAAATACTGCCTCAATAAAACCACTTGAAAGTAACTAACAAAATGGCACAAATAAGTCCTTACCTAGCAATATCTACCTTGAATTCAAATAGATTATTCTCCAATAAAAAGAGAGTGAATAAATGAATAGAAAAAAGCCTGATCCTGATCCTGATGCCATAATGCATGTCTGTAATCCCAGCAACCTAGGAGACTGAGGCAGGATGATTATGAGTTGAAGGCCAGAGGCAGTATGCACAACTTAGTGAAACCCTGTCTCAAAATAAAAAATATAAAAGGGGCTGGGGTACATGTTAGTGGTACAGCACTTACCTAGTATGAACAAGGCTCAGGGTTCAATCTCCACCCTAAGTACTTAAAAAAAAGACATAGGGTGACTGAATCAATACAAAAATAAGACCCAACTCTGTTTTGCCTACAGAAGATTCACGTCACATGGTCTAAGAGTAAAGGAATAGGAAAAGATATTCTACATGAATAAAAATCAAAAGAGGAGTGGATGTAGCTATACTTAATTCAGACAAAAGAAATTTTATGTCAAAAACTTCAAAGAGACATCAAGAAGAAATTATATAGTTATAAAAGGGTCAATTATCTAGAGGATATAACTATAACTTGTTGTTGTTGTTAGGTGTGGTCAAGTCAGTATCTGACTCATAGCGACCCTCAGAGGGTTTTCAATGGCTGACTGTTTCGGGATTGCCTTGGGAGTGGATTGCCAGGTCCTTCTCCCATTTTTGCGGTGCTGGGAATTGAACTGGGGACCTCAGAGACTGCAGCGCAGCACTCTACCAACTGAGCCAAATCCCAGCCCAACTATAACTATACATATATAAAAATTATATCCACAAATATACATATATATATAGTTATAGCTATATCCTCTACCAAGAGTTCATGATGAACCTATCAAGACAATCATTGAACAAATCAATAGGGAGTAAGGTGATTGATTTGGTAATAAAAAGTTTTGCATCAAAGAAAGATCTAGGATCTGACAGCATCACTGCAGAATTCTATCAAATACTGAAGGAAGAAATAAAAGGATTCATTTATAAGACTTCCAAAATACAAAGAGAATGGAATACTTCCAAACCCTTTATGAGGCCATTATTTCCCTGATACCAAAATCAGAGTCCTGGGGTTTAGCTCACTTGGTAGAGTGCTGCTCTGCACCATCTGAGGGCCTGAGTTCAATCCCTGTTGTTGTTGTTGGGTGCTATCAAGTCGGTATCCAACTCATAGCGACCCTGTGTACACTATTGTCAGTCACTGCTGTTCATAGGGTTTTCAATGGCGGATTACTTTTTGGGAGTGGGTTGCTGGGTCCATATCTCCGAAGCCTACAGCACCTGGTATTCCCAGGCGGTCTCCCATCCAAGTACTAACCCGGCCTGACCCTGCTTAGCTTTTGAGATCTGACACAATCAGATGCCACAGGGCTATGGCTAAAGGTGAGTTCAATCCCTAGCACTACAAAAATGGGAGAACGACCTGGCAGCCTGCTCCTGATAACCCCGAAACAATCTGCCATTGAAGACCCAATGAATAGCAGAAAAGCACTGATACAGTGTCTGGTATAGCACAATGTTGGGGAGTGTTTTGTTTTGTTATACATAGGGTCACTATGAATCAGATCTGACTTGATGGTACCTATCACCACCACCACCACCAAAGTCAGACAAGGACATCAGAAAAAAAAAAAAAAAAAAAAAAAAAGAAAACTACAAGTCAAGATTTCTGATTAATATTGATGTAAAAATTCTCTATAAAAGTCTGCCAAACTAAAATCAATAGCATATTAAAGGGATCATTCACCATAATCAAGTGGGATTTATCTGTGGAATAAAGGGATGGCTTACCATATGCAAATTATATTAATTCATCACATTCACAGAATGAAGGATAAAACACGTGATCATTTCATTAGATGTAGAATAAGCGTTTGATAAAATCCAACATACTTTCATGATAAAAACACTCAAGAAATTAGATATGGAAGAAATGTATCTCAGCACAGTAGATCACATATGATAAGCCCCCAACTAATATTAATACTCAATAGTGAAATTCTGAAACACATTCTTCCAAAATCTGTAACAAAGCAAGAATGCCCCCTCTTGCCATTTCTATTTAACATAGCATCTAAAGTTCTTGACAGTGGCAAAAGAGACAGAAAAGGCATCCATATAGAAAAGGAAGCACAGAAATTGTCATCATCTGTTGAAAATTCGATCTTATATATAAAAAATTCTAATGAATCTAGTAAAAAACTGCAAGAACTAATGAACCAAAGGAGTTGCAGGATATAAAATCAACATACAAAAATCAATAGAGTACTTGTACACTAATAACAAACTATCTGAAAAAGAAATTAAGAATAATCCCATTTATAATAGCTATACAAAATAAAATGAAATAAAATATGGAGGACTAAATTTAACTGAAGGGGTGAAACATCTATATACTGAAAGCCATAAAATACTGATGAAAGTGAAGAAGACACATAAGAGGAAAGACATCTAGTGTTCATAGATTGGAAGAATTAGTATTGCTAAAATGTACATATTATCCAAAATGATCTACAGACTCAATGCAATCCCTACCAAAATTCTAATGACATATTTCATAGAAATAGAAAAAAATCCTAAGATTCCTATGGAACCACAAAAATCCCCAAGTAGCTGAGATAATCATGAACCAAACAAACATAGCTGGAGGCATCTCACTACCTGCTTTCAAACTACACTACAAAATTATAGTGTTTAAGTTAAAACATTATGGTACTATTGTAGAAATAGACTCATCCACCAATGGAATAAAACAGAGTCCAGAAACTGAGCTATACAAGTACAGTCAATTGATGTTTAGCAAAAGCACCAAGGATACACATTGGGAAAGGATGGGCTCATCAATAATTGACACTGAGAAAGCTAGATTTCCATATACAGAAGAATGACATTGGAGTCTGTTGTAACACATAAAATTCAACTCAAATGCATTAAATAATTATAAATAAGATCTGAAACTGTGAAATTATTAGAAGAAAACATAGGGAAAAAAACTATGTGACACTGGTCTGGATGATGAGTTTTTTAGATTTGACCCCCAAAACTCAGGCAACAAAACAGAAAAAGATATATAAAATCACATTAAAATCAAAAGCTTCTGAGGGCCAGGCGTGGTGGTGCATGCCTATAATCCCAGCGGCTCAGGAGGCAGAGGCAGGAGGATCACAAGTTCCAGACCACAAGCAGTCTACGTAATTTAGTGAGATGCTGTCTCAAAAAAGTAAAAAAAAAAAAAAAAAGGGCTGAGGGTAAAAGTCAGTGGTCCAGCACTTGCAAAGCATGCAAGCACAAGGTCCTGGGTTCAACCCCCAGTACCACAGGAAAAAAAAAGCCAAACAAATAAAAAGCTTCTGCACAGCAAAGGAAATGATTAACAGAATAAAGAGATAATCTTCAGTTTGGGAGAAAATATTTGCAAGCCAGACACCTGATAAAGGGTTAACATCTAAAATATGTAAGGAACCCAAACAACTCTGTAGAAAGAAAACAGTCTGATGAAAAGTGGACATGAGTATTTCTCAAAAAGAAGACATGAAAATGCTCAACAGATATGAAAAAATGTTCAGCATGGCTAAACATTAAAAAAATGTCAACTAAAACAGTAACAATACGATCTCACACCTGCAAGAATGGCTGTTGTCAAAAAGATCAATGTTAACAAGTACTGTTTAAGAATGTGCAACAAAGGAACTCTTGCCCTACAGTCAATGGAGATGTAAATCAATACAGCCATTATGGAAAGCGGTAGGGAAGGTCCTAGAAGAACTAAACACAGAATTGTCATTAATTTTACTTCTGAATATTATCCAAAAGTTTTGAAATCAGTATGTTGGAGAGAGATCTACACTGCCATTTGCGTGGCAGTGCTATTTACAATAGCCAAGTTTAGGGATCAAACTGTTTGCATTAGCAGATGATGGATAAAGAAAATGTATATACACACAATGGAATACTACTCAGCCTTAAAAGGAAATAAAATGTGTCATTTGCAACAACGTGGATAGAACTGGAGAGCATTATGCTATGTGAAATAAGACAGAAATAAAAGACAAATACCTCAGGTTCTCACTGAATTGGGAAATTAAACAATTGAACTCAAAGAAGCAGAGAATAAAGCGGTGATTACCAGAGGCAGAAGGAGGTGGACGAAATGAGATGATATTTGAAAATTACAAAGTCTAATTAGACAGGAAGAAAATGTTCTCTTTTGATATACAGGGCACAGTGTGATAACTATAGTAATATACAACATATTGACATTTTGAATTGTTAAAAGGGTAAATTTCAAATGTTCTCACCACAAAATAATAAGCATTTGAGGCAATGGATATGTTATTTTCAATTAACTACTCCATAAATCAGCATCACTTTGTGCCCCCAAAATATATACAGCTATAATTTGTCAATTTACAATTAAAATAAGTTTAAATAGAAAAAAACAATATCACTATTAATATCTTTTTTCAAAGCTTTTCTAACATGCATGCATACACACACATATTGTTGTTGTTGTTGTTGTTGTTAGGTGCTGTCGAGTCGGTATCCGACTCATAGCAACCCTCATAGGGTTTTCAATGGCTGACTTTTCTGGGATTGCCTTGGGAGTGGATTGCCAGGCCCTTCTCCCATTTTTGCGGTACCAGGTATTGAACTCAGGATGTGAATTTCCTGTGGGAGGAATCCAGAAAATTGTATGACTCAGATGATTCTCCTGCAATATGTTCACAGACTTCATTTGTAATTCACAGGTATATTGTATTTTGTTACAATTATAAAGGAAATCAGTCAAGGTGAAAATAAACTAAGGCCTTTGTTGATTTGAAAGGTAGAGTGAACTAATGAAAATGCAGCACTTTTTGGAATATACAGTAAGTATTTATTATTACAGTGTGTGTAATGTTTGTTATTGAAAATTACAGACTACCAAGTAGGCCTTAACTGAATTCTGTTTATGTCAAACATTTTCAATGTACTCTTCTCAATAATTAAGAAATATTTTGGTATAGGATATCATTTGGGAGAAGGACCTGGCAACCCCCTCCCAAAAATCGATCTGCCATTGAAAACCCTATGAACAGCAGAGAAGCACTGACAATAGTGTTTCCCCTGTTGTACAGAAGGTCGCTATGAGTCAGATTCCGACTCGACGGCACCTAACAACAACAACAACAACAAGGATATCATACTTAATGGTTTTATAAACCAGTATAGCTGCTTTGAAAGGTGGTTTGGCCATATATACCAAAGACTTTAAATTTGTTTATCTTTGTACCAATAATTTCCACAGCCAAGAAGTTTCCCTAAGGAAATAATCAAAGTAGAGAAATATTCATACTTAAATGCAATGATTTCATTTATTTCATAATAGTTCCACAAAATGGGAAATAACCAAAATGTAACTATAGGACACTATCTTAAGTGGTTATATATATACACATATATATATGTATATGTGTATATATATGTGTATATATATGTGTGTGTGTATATATATATATATATATATATATATATATATATATAGTGCAGATACTACAATCATATTTATGACAAATATTCAGGGGTTAGGGAGACAATGTTGCACAATCTAACACTGAGGTAAGAGCTTTAATACTCAAGGGATACTTAACACTGCTGAATTTGCCAAACATGGAAGAGGTGTAAGTCTAAAGGGGAAGTGAGATTTTTGTTTATTTATGTAGGATGTTGTTGTTGTTTCGTGCTGTCAAGCTGGTGTCTGACTCATAGTGACCCTATGTACAACAGGCAAAACACTATTGTCAGTGCTTCTCTGCTGTTCATAGGATTTTCAATGGCTGATTGGTTTTTGGGAGGGGGTTGCCAGGTCCTTCTCCAAAACCTACAGCACCTGGTGTTCCCAGGAAGTCTCCCATTCAAATACTAATCAGGCCTGACCCTGCTTAGCTTCCGAGATCTGATGGGATTGGATGCCACAGTGGTATGGCTGCAGGGATTTATGTAGGATAGAGGTCCATAAACCAGAGAGAAAAATGCAAAGGGGTTAAAGAAAACAGTGGGAAATGAAGAAGAAAGGAATTAGGTTACAGATGGAGCATTTGAAGAGTCTACCCTGCCACCCCTCATCTAACCAAATCCACACATCTAAAGATCTTGGCTTATAGTTCTCAATCTCAACTGCATCTTGAAACCTTCTTCTTGTTTTTGTTTTGTTTTGTTTTTGTTTTCTTGCTGTTAGATGCTGTCAAGTCGGGCCCAACTCATAGAGAACCTAGGTACAATAGAATGAAACATTACCCAACTCTATGCCATGCCCAGCACTATTGTCAGTGCTTCTCTGCTATTTATAGGGTTTTTGATGGCTGATTGTTTTAGGAATGGACTACCATGTCCTTCTCCCAAGCCTATACCACCTAGTATGCCCAGGCCATCTCCCATTCAAAGACTAATCAGGCCCAACCCTGCTTAGCTTCTGAGATCAAATGGCATCAAATGAATTCAAAACATATATTGTTGTTGTTAGGTGCCATGGAGTCGGTATCCGACTCATAGTGACCCTCATAGGGTTTTCAATGGCAGACTGTTTCAGGATTGCCTTGGGAGTGGATTGCCAGGTCCTTCTCCCATTTTTGCAGTGCTGGGAATTGAACTTGGGACCTCAGAGACTGCAGCACAGCGCTCTACCAACTGAGCTAAATCCCAGCCCCAAAACATATATACAATGTGCAATAGTCCTATAAGGATAGTTAGCAATTTCATCCCCTTAATCATTTTAAAAAACATTTGGTTAATATTACATAATAATTATAAATATATCAGGCACAGTATGATTTTTAAAATTGCATTCAATATGCTGATTTCCATTATAGGGCTTTCATACAATAGCACCTTGTACTTTTCACTTATTCTCTCCCTCCTTACCCTTCTATGTTGTGCCTCTGCCCCTGCCTCCTGTTCCATCATCTTCCAATATTCCTCATTCCCCTATAGATGAGTCCCTTTGTATTTTTAGAATCTTAGAAATTTTGATCCTGGGCTCTATTAATCCCATTAAATACGAACTCCTCAGAGCTAGGACCCAGAAATCAAGTTTTTTCAAAAAACGTCCAAGGTGATACCACTGTGCAGCCAAGTCTGAGAGCCTTTTAGCACCAAGAACTCCACCCTGACATGGTACAGGGAAGGAAAGCAATTAGGTCACAGAGTCCTGTATTCTTTTCTCCCTCCACTGTCCAGTCCTCTAAGGAGAGCTTTGAAATGGTACCCTGAGCCCTGCTTAAATTTTATCCAACAATAGTTCTAGAGAAGAGAGGTGTATAGGTGTTTAGGGGCTTTCCCCCTTTGGAAGCCTCCTGATTGTGCCCAAGAGACCAGAGAAGGACCAAAGTTTATCCTTTTAATGTCCTCTCTCTAAAGGCAGTTAGAGCCCCACACTGGGGATTCAGTAAAGGTTCAAGCTTCAGCCTATCAGGGAGGTTATAGCAGCACTGAGCAGCAGTCTGAAAAATCCCTGTTACATTGTTGTTGTTGTTGTTGTTGTTGTTGTTGTTGTTGTTGTTGTTGTTAGGTGCTGTCGAGTCAGAATCCGACTCATAGCAACCCTACAGGGGAAACACTATTGTCAGTGCTTCTCTGCTGTTCATAGGGCTTTCAATGGCAGATTGATTTTTGGGAGTGGGTTACCGGGTCCTTCCCCACCCTGCTCCCCCCGGAAACAGGCAGCCATTGAAAACCCTGAGGGTTGCTATGAGTCGGATACAGGCTCGACGGCAACAACCAACCAACCTGCTACATTAAATTTACAAAACTCAGTCCGTTGTCCCTAAATTGGTTCCGAGTACTCACACAAGCTTGCAGTTCAATATTAAAAACCCCAGGATAATGTATCCACTTCATTCTTTGCTTTACTAGGAAAACTAGATCATTGCTCTGAGGAAACTGATCTGGTATCAGTACAAAGAGATATTGAGAAGATACCTCAGCAGCAAAATGAATGAATTAATTAATGAAATGAAACTAAAAATAATTAGAGATTCCTTGTTCCTATAAATTACAATTTGTAAACTGGTATTCCTAGCCCCCATCAAGTCCCCAAATTGTTATTATAGTAAGCAGATACAGTATTATGGTAATTATCTACATTATTATGGTATACAACTTAAGTATCATGGCAGGGACATATAGTGTTTACAAAAACTGTTAATATAAATCCCTTTAAAGCATATGTGCAATCTCAAGTCATTTCATTGCATCCTCACTACTGCACTTAGGCCACTAGGAACATTTGTGTCACATCCCTTAAATAGTCATTGTATATTTGAATTATGACTACTAAGCTCTCTGTTCCTTGGGATTTTTAATTCTGTTTTTTCTACAAAGACTCACCAGGTGTAACACTCACCAGGGTTGCAGAGATTCTAGTCAAGAACCAGCTTCTCTATCCTTTTCTTGAAGAAATTTGGACACATGTTTGGATCAACTTGTGATTTTTAGCCAAAGCTGCTCCAAGAAACAGCTTTCCAGTGTTGCAGAAACTAACCCAAACAAGTTACAGGACTCACCTGGGACAAGGTTCATAGCTCCACCTGACATTGCCCCATCAAAGTACCAGCTGTCCAGTGATGTTTTTGGTTGCACAGAGGCTGGACAGCAGATCATAAACAACCATGAAGCCAAGCTAAGACAATAGGAAGGTAAAGAAACAGCCATTCAGCATGCTAGCTGGTCTGCTGCAGGAAGGAACCCCCAGGTGAAACTTATTTCTTTTGAATAGATGTCCACAATAAAAAGTAATAAATATCTTCTTAAGTAACACAAAAGTTTATAATTGCTACTTTCACTTTTTGAAAGCCCATAGGAAGGAAATTTAAAACTTCATTTTCTTGTTTACTCTTTGTTCAATAAATGAAATTCAATTTAGACATGGTTTACAGAGGAGAAACATTGTCTCCCCACTGATCCAAGAGCATTGATTCACACACAAAAGAAATTTTTAACAAATATTAGCTGAATGGATGAATGAGAACTACATAGAACCTGCTCTCAGTCTAGTCTACACAGTCAGCCTCTATACCTCAAGGCAGCACCTGAAATGTTCCCTAGTTGCTATAAGCAAAATCTGTTGGGTGTTTTGAGGAGAAAGATTCCTTTTCAACTAGAGGATTTTTGGAGGAAATGGTTTTTGAGATGCACCTGGAAGGATCAGGGGAGTCACAACAGGAAGATGTGCAAATCAGCAGGAATAGAACAGTGGAGAATATTTTGAGATATGGGCAAGGACGAAAGGAAATTGCTGTCTCATTAAAGAAAATCCACTTAAAGTAGGAACCAAAATTTCACAGCAAGAATGTGGAGAAATCTGATTGGAAATTTATCTCAAAAATGAAACAGTGACTTACAAAAATAAGTTTAAATATTTTAGAACTTGTCATTTATAATCACAGCCATATGACATGTCTTAAACTATAAATCCAGGTGTGTGTATACACAATGCTTCTGATAGAATTGTAGCACTCTCCCTTTATACTTGACTTTCATAGATTGGCCATGAAAAGGTCATACTTGCCAAAATATTTTGAGAGCTCTATTAATTTCTTCTATATCATTTTTTATCAACTTCATAAGTGTTGCATCTTTTGCAGGCTTGACAATTCCATTTGCAATCACTTTGTACAGTGCATTTTCCCCAGTTCTTTGTATCAATGTGTACCTTGTATTGAGGGACTTTGAAGTATCTGATGATCATGGAAACAGTAAGGGATTGACTCAAAGAGTAGAAATGTTAGAGCAAGTTCTAATTTCAAAAATGTTTTCTTCATTGATAAATCTTTTTCCTATAGACATAGCTTTGACTATTTACTTATTTATGTATGTATGTATGTATTTATTTATCAGTGCTGGGGATCCAGGGCCTTGTGTATGCTCGGCAAGTGCATGCTCTACCACCATACCACCAAACCTTTTTGACTTCCTTTTGAAATATCATCACTTTTATTGGTAGTAGTAAAGATGACTCATTATCAGAAAAGAAGCATATCATCAGAGAAGATTCTGATAATAAATATTAAGGTAAACCAGGCACAGTGACATATGTGTGTAATCCCAGCACTCAAGAAGCTAAGGCAAGAGGATCCTGAGTTCAAGGCCATCCTGGGTTACATAGCAAGTTCGAGATATATAATGAGACCCTGTCTCAAAAAACATACAAAAAATTAATAAAAATAAATAGAGGAGGAGGGGGGAAAGAAGAAAGGGAAGGCGAGAAAAGAAATGAAATATCATGTATGTTGTCCTTATGGCAAAATCAGAATGTACGTATACAGATGTTAAGACATGCAAGTAAAAGAGACCGTGGCTGGGGAGGGAGGAGTTGGGGGAGGTGGGTCATGAGAGGGTAAGGGGGTAGTGAACGTGAGCAATGAACAATGTAATGCATGGATGGCGATGTTATAACAAGACCCATTAAGGTGTACATTAAAAATTACCAATAAAAACTTAAAAGTACTCAGCTAATAAAGATCTCTTGTACTTGACTGTGACTAGAATATAAAACATATGTTCAGCAACTGTGCTAATGACAATGACGAGATTGATTGGAGCCTTGAACTCCTAAATGAAAAGGCAAAGCTTTCTTCGTTACTTAATGGAAACTCATTGAAGGTGTTTGAGCATGGACATGAAGCTACCCTGCATGAAGATGTGCCTGGCAGTGCTGAGTAGTATTGCAGGGGAGGCCACAGGTGTGTGTACAGTCAGGCAGCTGATGTAATCCATCAACACTTGTGTTTCCGTGCAGAATGTTTGTCTATGGGGAAAGGCAAAGTTCCTCATTTATCAACACTTTCTGTCCTCCTTTGACTTTCATTGCAATTGATGGTGATGTGCACCTTCATTTATCTTGGTAGGATGAGAGACATTTTTCAGAGCCATTTGCATGTTTTAAGCAGCCCACACAGAGACTAATATGATTGCAATTTGGAACATATTGTCTTTATTCAGTTTTCAGCATTATGCCAGAGGGAAGAAGGGTTAAGTTAGAAGGAAAACAGATCCTCCCCTAATCTTTTCCCACTTCTAGGAAAACTTGAAATTAACTTTTCATCTTATGATGTTTACTTTAGAAGTTATAATAAATGAAAACCAGACTATTTTAGGCTAAATGCTCAGTGAAGTTTCTGAGATGAAGATCTGAGGTTATTTTTTAAACCATCTTTCTGAAGCAATTTATGTAATGCAAATATATGTTATCCTTTCAGAGCCTCAAGTGAAGTAGAATAAACGGTGCATTTTCCCCAGAATGTTACAGGAAAATGCTTTTAGACTGTGATGTGTAGTATTTTTTAAAAAGTGTTAATACATGCATGTTTCCCTTTGTTCCTCCTTCCACAGCTACCCAAGCTCTGAGCACACGTGTGCACACACACACATACATGCGGTTTAGGCAGAAGAAAATTAATGCCATCCAAATAAGAATTTCAGAAATTAGGCTCTCATTCTCAGTTGAAGGTTTTGAAAATTTGTAATTAACAACCCATGAGCCAATCATGGGTCTCTCTGATTGGCTGACAAACATTAACAGTGACAGGGGAACAAGAAGGAACAGGGTAACTGTCCCCTTAGAATTTAAGTGTTCTAGATGGTGTTGCTAGCATGAAGGAGGGCCTCAAGTCCTTTGGTCCATTTTTAACTTTTTTTCCCCCCCATTATCAGGGGTTGAACCCAGGGCCTCACGCCTACATACTTTGCAAGTGCTACACCACTGAGCTGCACCCCCAACCCATTTTTTTTTCTTTTTTGAGCCTTTTTGAGACAGGGTCTCGCTAAATTACACAGACTGCCTCAGGTCTCGAACTTGCAATGCTCCTGCCTCTGCCTCCCAAGCTGCCGGGATTACAGGCATGCGCCACTGTGCCCGGGTCCCATTTTTTACTTTCTAAAGCTTGTGCAGCTGGAGTTTTACAATGATTTTTGTAACTCTACATTGACTTCTATCCAGAGCCCCTCTATCACACAATCAACCTTGAATGTCATAAGGGACAGATAAATCCTAAATTGAATATAATTTATTTTTATTCAGTTACTTCTTGTAAAAGGCTCAGTGACTCCTCCTTGGGAAGATGTTAAGCTAGAAAATACAACATGCTATCCCTGAAACTTTGCATAGTTCCCCAGCCCACAATTCATATACTGAAATCTTAAACTTCAAGGTGATGGTATTAGGAGGAATGGCCTTTGGGAGGCCATAGGTTATGAGGCTAGAACCCTCACAATTGGGATTGTTGTTGTTCTTGTTAGGTGCCATCAAGTCGGTATCCAACTCATAGGACACTACAGGCGAAACATTTTGCTAGTGATTTTCTGCTATTCATAGGGTATTCAATGGCTGATTATTTGGGGGGAGTGTGTTGCTGGGTCCTTCTCCCAAGCCTACAGCACCTGGTGTTCCCAGGCGGTCTCCCAGCCAAGTACTAACCAGGCCCAACCCTGTTTAGCTTCTGAGATCTGATGGGATCGGATGCCACAGGGCTACTGCTGCAGGCTTTCAACTGGGATTAGTACCCTTATAAAAAAGACTCCAGAGAAAGCTTTCTCAGCCTTTTTGCCATGTAAGGACACAGCAAGAGGGATTCATCTATGAACCAGGAACCAGGATCCTACAAGTCTCCAAATCTGCTAAGACCTTGATCTTGGACTTCCCAGTGTTTAGAATTGTGAGAAAAAAAATGTGTTCTTTATAAGCTACTCAGTATACAGCATTTTGTTATGGCAGCCCAAAAGACCAAGATGCTACCTTGTATCAAGCACATAATAAATATATTGAGTTCCTATTGCATGCTGGTGGTACTCTAGCAATAAACATGGCAAAGTGGTCCCTGTCCTCAAAATTTTAGTTTTCTCAAGAGAGGAAGCAGAAAAGAAACAAATTAATGCAATAAATTCCATTCTGCTAAGCACAATGACCCCCACATATCTCTCAGCTTGTTGTGCTGTGGGGGCATGCCTGTTGTTGTGGTGTTGAAAGCTATGCCACCTGTATTTCAGATACTAGCAGAGCTATCCATGGTACACAGGTTTCATCTGAGCTTCCAGACTAAGATTAGGGATGAGAACCTGGCAGCCCACTCCCAAAACAACTAGCCATGAACAGTAGAGAAACACTATCAAATATAGTGCCAGAAAATGACCCCCGGCCCCAGGCTAGAAGGCATTCCAGAAATGACTGGGTAGAGTACCTTCCTGAAAGCAGAGTCGACCTTAATGACCGGTAAAGCCTTTGGGACCTCCTTTTCTGATGTGACATTACTCAAAATGAGAAGAACCACAGTGGCTGTAACAACGGGCTCAAACACAAAAAGACTGTGTGCATGGCACCTTGTCAGGTAGTGTTTCATTCTGTTGTACAGAGGGTCACCATGAGTTGGATTCAACTTGCCAGCATCTAACAACAACAAATTATGGACAAGAAAATGTAAATTGGGGAAGTTAAGTGAGTTACCTCTCAAAGCTCATGTGTATAGTATTTAAGGGAACCTTGGTGGCCTGGTACTGGGTTTCTCAAAAGTCCTCTAAGAATATTTAAATTATGATGATATACTGGTATCTATTGCTATATAAAAAATTATTCCCAAATGTAGCATCTTAACACAAGAAACATTTATTATCTCATAATTTCTGTGAGCCACAACTTCTGACTCAGTGTATCTCCAAAGGCTGTAATTACAGCATGAGTTGGACTGGAGCCTTGCCTGGGGAAGGATGCACTCCCACAATCATTCAGTCACCATTAGCAACCCCAAATCCTCCCAGGCATTTGGCCAAATATATCAGTTTCTTGATATGTAAACCTCTCCATGAGGCCACTCAAGGACATGGCAGCTTATTTGCCCCACAGCAAGAACTCTGAGAGAAAATGAGTGGGGATATGCAAAGTGGAAACTAGAGTCTTTTGGAAACCTTATCAAAGTGACTTCTCATCCCTTTTTCCATACTCCATTCACTGGATCTGAGGAATGTGTATGCCCATTGCACAAAGTCATGGATATAAGAAGGGATGATTAGGAAGACTTTTGGAGACTTCCTGCAAAAAAATGCTTAAGAAATACATAAGTTGAAATAAAATTTTCATTAGACAGTGATTTAAAAATTCAATATCACATTTAGGGATACATGATTCAATACAATGGTTCATCAAAATAATGACTAGCGTTATGTAATAATAACTTCAAGACAATAAGCAACACATCAAAATACAGTACTAACTATATTATTTACCATAAAGGTAGAGTGTAAGAGTGAGATAAAAAGAAAGGACCTATAAGAAAATAAGTTACAGAATGGCTATGCTAACACATTACCTATTATCAACTGCCTCAAGTATAAATGGATTAAATTTCCAATTAAAAGATGTAGAGTGCCTGAACGGGGGGTGAGAGAAACAAGTCTCAACTATATGTTGCTTTCAAGATACTTTACCTCTAAGAACACTCATAGGCTGAAAGTAAAGGGATGGAATAAGATATTATATGTAAATAGAATCCAAAAGAAAGAAGGAGTAGCCATACTTATACCAGATAAAACACCTTAAATCAACAGCAGTAAAAACAGACAAGGAAGGACATTATATCATGATAAATGGGTCTATTCAGCAAGAGGAAATAACAATTTAAAATATGTATATACCTAATATCAGAGCGGCTGGGATTTAGCTCAGTGGGTAGAGCGCTGTGCTGCAGTCTCTGAGGCCCCGAGTTCAATTCCCAGCACCGCATAAATGGGAGAAGGACCTGGCAATCCACTCCCAAGGCAATCCCAAAGCACTCAGCCATTGAAAACCCTATGAGGGTCGCTATGAGTCGGATACCGACTCGACGGCACCTAACAACAACAACAACAATATCAGAGCACCCAAATATAAAAGCAACTTTGTCTTTTTCTTTTGTTTATTTTTATTATTATTATTATTATTATTATTATTATTATTATTATTATTATCATTATTATTATTAGTGTGGGGGGATGTACTGAGGATCAAACTCAGGGCCTTGTGCATGCTAAGCAAACATTCTACCACTGAACTATATCCCCAGCCTTTAAAGCAACTATTAATTGACCTAAAGGAAGAAATAAATTCTAATATAATAATAGCTGGGGACTTTAACATTCATTTTTCATCAATAGACAGATCATCCAGACAGAAAATCCATAAAAGAACAGCAAAGTTAAATTGCACCCTACAACAAATGGATCTAACCAATATCTATACAATTTTCCATGCAACAGATGCATAATACACATTTTTCTTATCAGTATATAAGATATTCTCCAGGACAGATCATATAACAGGCCACAGAATAAATTTTAACAAACTTTGAAAACTGAAATCATGTCAAACATATTTCCAACCACAATGCATTAAAACTAGAAATCAATAACAAAAACCTCGGAAAACTATTCAAGTACATGGAAATTAAACAATTTGCTTCTGAACAACTGATAAAGAAATCAATAAAGTTCAAAATTTCTCGAAACCAATGAAAATGAAGACAAAACATACTTGTGTTGGTCACATTTTTTGTCACTGTGCCTAAATACCCGACATAAACAAGTTAAAGGAGGAAGGATTTATCTGGCTCATGGCTTCAGAAGTTTCAGTCCATTATGGTGGTGAGAGCATATGATACAGCACAGCAGTTCACACAATGGTGGCCAGGAAGCAGAGAGAGCAAGTGGGACCAGAGACTAGGTATAACCTTAAAAGCCAGGCCCCCAGTGACCTATTTCCTCCAGCTAGGCCCTACCTCCTAATGCTTCCTAAAATAGTGCCACCAGCTTGGGACCAAGCCTTCAATACAATAGACTGTGGAGGACATTTCATATTTAAACTATAAAATATGAAAACCTAAGGGATACAGTAAAAAGCAGTACTAGAGGGAAGTTTACATCAAAAAGAACAGAAAGATCTCAAAACAGCCTGTAGTTTTATCTCAAAGAACTAGAAAAACAAGAAAAAAAATTAGCAGAAGGAAAAAATAACAAAGATTAGAGCAGGAATAAATGAACTAGGGACAAAAATACAAAAGATAGACAAGACAAAGAGGTAGATCTTCAAAAAAGTAAACAAAATAGGTAAACATCTAGCCTAACACTCAAATAAAATCAGAGATGAAAAGGAAGGCATCCAACTGACACCAAAGAAATACAAAACATTATTAGAAATTACTCTGAACACCACTTTGGAAATCAATATGGACATACCTCAGAAAACTAAAAATAGAACTGCCATATGACCCAGCTATACCACTACTGGAAAGATACCCAAAGGGAGATACCACAGAGACACCTGCAGCTCCATTTTCTATGCAGCACTCTTCACAATAGCAAGGATATGGAACCAACCAAGGTGCCCATCAACAGAAGAACGGATAAAAAAATTATGGTACATATACACAATGGAATATTACTCAGCAATAAAAAAATGAAATGTCATTTGTAGCAAAATGAATGGAACTAGAGAATATCATCTTAAGTGAATGAATACAAGCTTAAAAAGAGAAATACTATATGTTCTCCTTTGCATGTGGCAGCTGAATCTTGCTTAAAGGAAGAAAAAAAATCCCATACATAAGTTGCTATATAAAAGTGCACAGTTTGGGCTGGGCGTGATGGTGCACATCTGTAATCCCAGCCACTTGGGAGGCAGGGACAGGTGGATCGCAAGTTCAAGACCAGAAGCAGTCTGCGTAATTTATCAGACCCTATTTCAAAAATGTAAAAAAAGGGGCTGGGGGTACAGTTCAGTGGTACAGCACTTGCAAAGTATGCAAATGCAAGGCTCTGGGTACAACCCCCAGTACCGGGGGGGGGGGGGGGAAAGCACAGTTTAACTTAGTGAAAAAGGGACAATATAAAGATTAGAAAGGAGGAGGGAGGGAACTAGCAAAGGGAAGGAAAGATTGTGGAAGATGGGGTGGGGAAGAGAGTCAACATAGAGGGATAAAGGGGGAGAGGATAATCTCAGTGTAAACAATGTAACTTCATGAGTACATGGGAAAAATAGGGGAATATAACCCAAATATACATTCAAGTTTTACTACATATTAGTCAAAAGGTTCCCTAAACCTTGTAAGTTGATACAAGTGTAACCAAATGTGATGTAATAGTTGCATAATGGAAAAAGCCAATCCTGTATTACTCTGTACCCCACCAACATTTACCAATAAAGGGAGGAAAAACCCAAAACAAAACATATGAACAAACCATCACACACAAAACACCCTCTCAATTAACAGCTCTAATCCAATATTCCCATTCATTTCCTTAAAGCCATGTTCTAAATTTTTGCATTATTTATTGAGGTTATACAAATAAAATTTCAGTTATTTTTCCTAAAAAGAAAAAAATTATTTTGGACAATTATGTACTAAATTTGATAACCTAGAAGAAATAGATCCCTGGACAAATATGACTTACTGAGCCTGAATCATGAGTAAATAGAAACCTGAACTGAGCAATAGCAAGTAACAAGACTGAATCAGTAATAAAAATTCTCCCACCAAAGAAAAGTTTAAGACCAGAAGGGCTTCACTACTGAGTCCTACCAAAAATTTAAAGTAGTAGTAATAACAATTCTCCTTAAGTTATTTGAAAAAATAGAAGAGGAAGGAAGTTTCCCAAATACATTCTGTAAGGCCAGTATCACTGTAATACAAAAACCACATAAGGGAGCCAGAAAAAAATAAAAACTATAGGCCATCATCCTTGATTAATACAGATGCAGATATCTTCAATAAAATACTAATAAACTGAATTCAACAGCACATTAAAAAGGTTATTCGCCATGATTAAGTGGGAATTATCCCATGGATTCAAGGATGGTTCACCTATGTAAATTAATAAATGTGATAAACCACATCAACAGAATGAAATACAAAAACATATTATCTTAATGGACATCTTAATAGATTGCAGAAGATGCATTTGATAAAATTCAACATCCCTTCATGATAAAGAAACTGAAAAAATTAAGTATAGAAGGAAAATACCTCAATATAATGAATAAACAGCTAACATTATACTGAATGGGGGAAAGCTGAAAGCTTTCTCTCTAAGATCTGGAACAAGAAAAGGACATACTCATTCAATACTTATACTTAATATAGTTCTGAAAGTCCTGTCAGGGAAGAGAAAGAAATAAAGGACATGCAAATTAGAAAAGAAGAAGTTAAATTAACAGTTTCCAGATGACATGATCTTATATAGAGAACAGCCCAAAGTCTCTGCCAAAAATACTATTAGAATTAATGAAAATTCCAGCAAAATTCCAGTATACAAAATCCGCATATAATAATAATATAAAAATTCAACAGTGAATTGTCTGAAACAGAAATCAAGAAAGCAATCTTATTTACAAGAGTTACAAAAATACTTAGGAATAAATATAACCAAAGAAGTAAAAATTCTCTATAATAAAAATTGGGGCTGGGATTTAGCTCAGTTGGTAGCGCACTGCTCTGCAGTCCCTGAGGTCCTGAGTTTGATTCCTAGCACCGCAAAAATGGGAGAAGGACAACCCACTCCCAAGGCAATCCCGAAACAGCCATTGAAAACCCTATGAGGGTCGCTATGAGTCAGATACTGACTAGACGGCACCTAACAACAACAACAACAATAAAAATTATAAATTATGGATAAAAGAAGTTATTGTTAGGTGCCGTCGAGTAGGTATCTGACTCATAGCGACCCTCTGTACAACAGGGGAAACACTATTGTCAGTGCTTCTCTGCTGTTCATAGGGTTTTTCAATGGCAGATTGATTTTGGGAGGGGGTTTCCTGCTCCTTCTCCCAAGCCTACAGCTTCTGGTGTTCCCAGGCGGTCTCCCATCCAGGTACTAACCAGGCCTGACCCTGCTTAGCTTCTGAGATCTGCTGGTATCGGCTGCCACAGGGCTACAGCTGCAGGCAAAAGAAGTTATAGAGGACATAAAAAGTGGAAGTCATGTCAGGTCCATGTATTAGAAGAACAAATAGCATGAAAATGCCTACAACACCCAAAGCACTCTACAGATTGAATATAATCCCTATCAAAATACCAATGACTTGTTTCCCCAAAGTAGAAAAACTAATCCTAAAATTTACATGGAACAAAATAAAATAAGAACAGTCAAAGCCAGTGAGAATAAAAATAATTAGCTAGTAGGCATTATGCTATTTGAGTTCAGAATATGCTACAAAACTGTAGTAACCAAAACAACATGGCACTGCTATCAAAACAGACACACAGACCAATGAAACAGTATGGAGAGTATAGAAGTAAATCCACACACTTGTATTTCACTAATTTTCAACAAAGGTGGTAATAACACTTTCTAACAAATTGTTCTAGGGAAACTGGATATCCACATTCAAAAGAATGAAAGTAGACACCCTATCTTTCTCAACTCAAAATAAATTAAAGACAAATATAAGACCTGAAAGTACCAGAAGAAGACTGAGGGGAAATGCTTCAGGGCATTGGAATGGAAAATTGTTTTTTGGAACACTCCCAAAGTACAGGAAACAAAAGCAAAAATAGACAAAACAGATTATATTTCTTTAAAAAGCTTCTGTGCTGCAAATGAAATAGTCAATGGAGTGAAGAGACATCCTACAGAATGAGAGAAAATACTTGCAATGTATACATCTGACAAGGGGTTGATATCCAGAATATATAAGGAGCTCTCAAAAACTCAACAGAAAAAAAAGGCTTGACTAAAAATGTACAATAGACTTTTTTTTTCCAGTACTGGGGGTTGAACCTACAGCTTCACACATGCTACGTAAATGCTCAACCAATTAGCTGCACCTCCAGCCCCTTTTTTATTTTTGAGACAGGGTCTTGCTAATTAGCATAGGCTACTTCTGGCCTCAAACTTGTGACCCTCCTTGTGTCACCCTCCAAGTCATTAGGATTACAGGAATGAGGTAGTGTCTGGTAACAGTAGACTATAATAGACAAATTCCCAAGAAGAAATACAAATTGCCAATTAATATATGAAAAATTCTTAATACTATTGCTGTTGTTGTTGTTAGGTGCCGTCAAGTCGATATCAGACTCATAGCGACCCTCATAAGGTTTTCAATGGCTGTTTCGGGATTGCCTTGGGAGTGGATTGCCAGGCCCTTCTCCCATTTTTGCGGTGCTGGGAACTGAACTCGGGACCTCAGAGACAGCAGTACAGTGCTCTACCAACTGAGCTAAATCCCAGCCCTGTCTTAATATTATTACCCATCAGGAAATGCAAATGAAAACCACAAGGAGGTATCATCTCATCCTATTAAGAATGCCTAATATCAAAAAGACTAAAGATAACAAGTACTGGTGAGGATGTGGTAAAAAGGGAACCCTTCCACGCTGTGTTAGTCAGTTTTCCACCACTGTGAAAAAATATCTGTGAAAATCAAATTAAATGAAGGAAGATTTATTTTGACTCATATTTCAGAGGTTTCAGTATATTTGGCTACAGCTTTTCTGGGCCTGTGGTAAAGCATCATGGCTAAAGTTTATGATGGAAAAAGCTACTTCCCTCATTGCGGCCAGTAAGCAGAGAGAACTCACTTTTATAACAAAGCTCCTCCCCTTAGATCCATTAAGCTATGAATCTTTAAATGAATTTTAAATGGATTTAGACCATTCATGAGGTCAGAACTGTCATGATCCAATCACCTCCCAAAGGCCGCACCTTCGAATATTGCTGCATTAGGAACCAAGCTTTCAACATATGAGTCTTAGTTGTTAATATCAAAACCATAAAACACAATATTGGTGGGAATGTAAATTAGTATATCCATTATGGAAAATAGTATGGAGGCTCCTCCCCAAATTAAAAACAGAACTAGTATATGATCCAGAAATCCCACTCCTGGGAATACATTCAAAGAAAATGACAGTATGTCAAAGAAACATCTTTACTCCCATGTTCATTGCCACACTATTCACAAAAGCCAAAAAATGGAAACAACTTAAGTATCTATCAACTGATGAATAGTAAGGAATATGTGGTAAATATAAACCATGTAATACTATTCTGCCATAAAAAGAATGAAATCCTTTCATTTGAGACAACATGGATGGAACTGGAGATCATTATGTTAAGTGAAGTAAGTCAGGCACAAAAAAACAGGTATTCCATGACCCCACTCATATGTGGAATCTGAGAGAGTTGAACTTATATTCAAATTGAGAGTACAATGGTGATTATCAGAGGCGGGGGGATGGAAAGATGGAGAAAGACTGATCAATGTGTATTAAATGTGTAGTTAGGTATGAGAAAATATTTCTAGTGTGCTATTACACAGTAGAGTGACTATAAATAACAATAATGTTGTACATTTTGAAAAGTCAAAAGAAAGGATGTTGAAAGTTTCCACTATAAGGAAATGATAAATGTTTAAGGAGACAGGTTTAACCTATCTAAACATTACAAAATGTATACATGTATCAAAAAATATCCCACTAAAATGTCTAGTGTTTCTCACAGCAACCCTTCACAGTAGGTTCTATGATTGGCTTCATTCTACATCTGAGGGAATTTAAGGCATAGAGAGGAAAGGCAACCTGCTCAATGTCAACAGTAAGTAAATGGAAGAGTTGGAATTTTAACATAGGAAACATGACTCCCATAGTACACACTACTAACAATTTTGCTGAGACCTTAGGATCATAAGAAAATAAACTTTTAAATGGGGTGACAGTTCACCTCTAAAGAGATAGTCTTGCACCATTTATCGAGGTGTACTGGTTGAGCACCAGATTCATTTCTACTTCCATTTTCCTTCATACCAATGACACCCACTTTGCACTTGCAAATAAGCTAACAGTATATTCTTCATGGAACCTCCTGATTTATCACATTTATCCAACCAATTGTCCAACCACTCATTTATCTAATCATCCATTCATCACTTGTTAAATTGAACTGTGAGGCCTAAAGGTCTTCTGTCCATAGCATACTGCAACCTAATTTGATGTGTAACCTGTTCTTGTAAGAAGTCTCAGCCAAACTCGTGGCCAAGTGTTCAAACCATATTCAAGACAGACATGAGCTATAACCAATCAGGCTGTTTTTATGCCTCACTTCTGATTATGTATGCTATTTCATTTTCCCTGGCTAAAAACATAACCTGCAGCAAGGTGGGACAAAGCACTCTGGACCATTTTTGGTTCAGATAGTTGCTTGATTATGGAATCATAAAGCCAATTAAGACCTACAAAAGGAGATTGTTTGTAATTTTAACACACTCATCCATTTTTTCAGCGCATCCTGGTTTATCTATCACCCATTCAATCAAAGGTTTACTTTACCATCTACCTACCTTCTACAAAGTACTATTTTTGATCTGTGTCCTAAATCAGTTTTTCTGAAACTTCTACCCTACTGCAGCCTCAACATTTATAGTCATAACTGTATACTGCTTTAATTTTTTAAAATATCTACTTTACTTTAAAATATATAAATGCCTTCTTTGGCTTTACTCCAATATGTGGGAAATTAAGAGTTTTAAATGCAAATTTACTTTTTTTCCACATAAGCTACAAAATAAATTCATAAGTGACAATTTTTTTGAAAAGATGTTACCTACCAACACTTTTAGAGTCAATTTATCCCAGTCCTAGCACCTAACAACAACAACAACAACAACAAAGTGTTTAGAAAGAGAGGGGGGACAGATGTGTCCCCATTGTCTTTATTTCTAGACCTGCTCCACCTAGTGGGGAGAAGGAATGTGAATTCATGGATCCACCCTAGCAGGAGGCTTTGGGGAGAGGCGGAAGGATAAAGGACTACCTTCCCTCCCTACCCACCATTCTCCAGGCTCTGTGTTATCGACAGGTTTAAAATGAGATTGTTTTCCTGACCACCTTTGGGGACACCCTTGAGTCAATATTTCATATTCATTAACTAATGAACAGCTGGAGATGGCAAAACCTTTCACAGGAGGCTGCTTCAGAGCTTACTAAGTCAATATCCCTCCTTTGTTTGTTCTGCCATCTAAAAGCCTTGCTTGGCTTCCTCCTGGATATTCATTGGCTCCTAGAAGCCAACATTGTAGTCTATGTTGGCATGGTCTGGTGGCACTGATTTGGGGTTGTGGGTGTGTATGAAAATTAAGGACACTCAGTCCTTTATGAAGATCCTTCTGAAGCCTTAAAAGATTTGTTTTTGTTTTTGTCTTTTCTATTTTGCTTCCTCTCTCTTCATTGTTCTGTTCTGTCTCTTCATTCTTTCTCTCCATTTTCCTTTCTTCCCTCCTTTCTCTGTCTACTCCCCCTTTCAACTGCCCCTCTTTTTCTGTATCTTCATATTCTTTCTTTTTTCTACCTGCTTAATTCAGTAAGTACTTCTTGAATGATTTACATGTTTATTTCAGGCCTCCCATTATTGCAAAAAAATTTGGGACAACTGAAAAAAGTGCTAAAAATGATTAGGACAGACATTAGTTTTGTTACTGGAGATTTGGGAAAAATCCAAGGACCCATGTATTAGGGTTGTTGTAGAATATTAAATCATGTTCATAAAACATGTGTTGACATACAGAAATTGCTTCTTCAAACTTAATTTTATTATTTCCTTCTCCTGAACTATTTCCATAATCATTAAATAAAAATAACTTCTGACCACTATTTTTCCCTAAACCATGGTGACAATCAAATTAGATTATTTGGGGGATATCACATGTTCAGAAGACACTAAATTTTATTTTAATCTCTGCCTTTTTCTCAGATTGACCTAAGAACTCTTGATCTTTATCCCTTATTTATGTGGCTTTCTAGGACAATTTTGGTTATAAAATTAATCATGTTTTCCTTTCCTATGCTAGACAGAAAGCATTCATTGTAATTTGCAAAGATTTGTTAGAGCAGCTATTTGCCACTACTTAAATATTCTTAGGGTGCCCCCTTCTGTTTCCTGATAGTAATGATATAGATTTTTATTTAAGGCTGGAAAAACCAAATATAATTATTCTTTGTAAGAGATGTTTGAAGGTAGGGTAGTGTTAGAATCAACTTTGGCTGACCAGAGACACTAAGGAGGCCACAGGTGTCCTGGATGGTCTACACAGGGTTGTTAGAAAAAAGTAACAGTCATAATGATTGTCAAAGTTTTCTACCAAATGTCTTAACCTTGATCTTGCCTATAAATTCATAATGTTGACAGGGAAGACAGGTATTGGGATCTCCTAATTACAGACAAGAAAGATGGGACTAAGTTTTCCAATTATTCATAGACCTTCCTAAGTGAGAATAATTCCTTGCTTGTTTAAGGTGTGAATAGGTAGATATTTTACCTACCTTGGGTTGAAAGTAGCTGAACTAGACTTAACTCAAGCAAGGGGGAAATTATTACAAGATGCAGTGATTTCTCATAGAATCCAAAGACAATGGGCATAAAACTTGACCTTAGCAAACAAAGCCATCAGGTCTAACACCCTTATCTCCACCATTCTTACTGAGCTTCCCTCTGCCCTTCTGCTTTCTTCTTTATACTTTCAAGTTTTATTTGCTGCCTACAAGTTTTAAGCCACCTTGTCTGAGACCACTGGAACTTTCTGGGACCAACACTATTCACTTCAGTTACAAGTTTCTGGGGAGCATCAGTAGATTGCCCTACTTTAGTTAGGTGGCTGACCCTGAACCAATATGGCAGAAGGTGCAGAGTTACAGAGTAGAAACATGAACTTCCTCCTGAGGGCTGTTCCTGGAAAGAGTTCCTGGGTAGATCACAGAACAACTGACACCTGAGCTACCTGAACAGTTTGTGAACTTATCCTGTGCCTTGAGGAGCTTGGGGAGCTGAAAACCCACCCTTCCCTTTCCAGAGCAGTTTCCAGAGGTAATGCCCCATCCGTGGTGCCACTCAGGCTGTGGTCAGATGGGGTGAGGGCATCAATGACACCCAGATATCTAGGGACACACTGCTGGAACTCTCAGGAGGACAATAAATAGGACCTTATCTAAGTATGGAAGGTCCTTGAAATTACTGACAATTTAGTTTCCCTGTGGTCTTATTTTTTTCCCAATTGGTAATATCACAGGCACTTACAAACTACTTTTCCTGAAAAACACCAGCTCCTCACTTGGACCTACAAGGGTCCTCTTCCAGATCCCCAAGAGGCACGTGAAGGTCTCCACTCCTTGTCCTAAACCTATGGTCACCTTGGATTCCCAGAATATTGATCAGTAGACATATTTTTGACAAGGAACTGAACCTTTCCCTCAAGCATTGGTAACAATAACCACTTTGTGGGACCATCCTGCAGAACCTGAGCTGAGATAAGGATCAACCAGACCACACCTTGACCTGGCCTGCTTCATTATGCAAACATCTTGCCCCCATCCCAATTTTCCCTCTGCTTAAACCCAGTCATGTCAGTGTTCCAAAGACAGGCTTGGGGGGTCACAGAATCGCCTTACCTGTTCCTCTTCCCAACGTGAATATTGATTAAACCTCCTTTCTCTGCTTTTCACCATTACTTATCTCTTTAATTGATGTATTTGGGAAAGGTGGCCAGACCTACTCTGTCAGGACTTCTGAAGCTATGGCTTTTGCCCTAAAACTCTGGTAACAATAATATTGTATTATTATTATTATTACTATTATTACCATTATGATTATAAAAACAATGCATATTTTTCACTGTCCTCAAATCCTATGGAAAAGTTAACACAATAGTAACTGAAAGCCTCCCCAATGTCTATCCAATCAAGAGACAACAAATGATAACAAAGGTGTACCAGGGAAGGGCAGGTCCCTACCATTCCTAGACACACTCAATACTCAGTTCTCCCAAACTCCACAGAACTAACCTTCTACCTTAAACAGAGCCAGCCAATGTTTCCATGAAACTTCACCACAACCCCCACTCCTTTTGGATGACAACTCCAAGTTTTCACATGTCTGTTTAAAGTAATATGATTTTAATAAACTATAAAGGCAGGTAATTGAACTCTGTAATCTGGCTTAACTCTGTCCAAACTTATTTCTCTGTGCAGTCATTGAATAATTTGACATCTTTCTGAATACCATATACAGTATATACTTATTTAAATCTCTAGTTTCATGTTAATTATAGCAGTTTTTGAAAGTCCCCTATAATCCAGACACTATGTCAAGTTCTTAGCCTTCCTTAGCTTTGATCTTTACAGCAATTTAAAGAAGAAATTGTACTTCATTTATTTGCCAAGATTATAAGCTGCACCATCCAAGAGAAATATAACACAAGTCATATAAGTAATTTAAAACTTCCCAGAACCACAGTAGCATGTAGAGAAACAGGTGAAATTAATTTTTAAATTGCTTTTAAACTCAATATACCTAAAAGATTACCATTTCAACATGAATATAGTATAAAAATTAAATATATTTATATTTACATTGTTTAGTACCAAGTATTCAAAATACAGCATGCATTTTTTTTCACTTACAGCACCTCTCAATTTGGATTAATCATTATTGAGAATGAAAACATGTATTCCAATAGTTCTCCTTTATGCCAGTTAATTTTCCCTGTTTTTACTTCTATATGGACTAGGAGAGAAGACAATGGTCACAGCTTTCCAGAAGGGGAACAGAACATATAAAAAGCATAGGCTAATATACTGAGAAATAATAGTACCACTCTATCATTAGGTGATATCTTTACTTAACATTGAGTCCTAATTAATACACTTTTCCTCAGGAGGCCATGGGGATTCATCTTTCTCATATACCTGATTTCTAGTTCTGGTCTCACTTTATTCCTCTGATTTATTCTGGAAGAGTTCCAGCACAGAGGCTGATCTTTTGCAACAGTTTTCTGCCAAACAAGGAGCCCTGCAGAGTCTGAGGACTTGCAGGGCACTAGCAGTGTGGGCAGCAGTGGGACCCTGGTTTCTCCTAGTAGTGCTTTTAAAATAAAGATGCAAAGAGTCTCAAGGAAAACAGTGCCCAGGAATCTGGGCAGCATCTGAATTGTGTCCCTTACCTGAAGAAGCTGGGAGGAAGCAGTGACATGTACCCCTGGTGAACTCAGCAGTGAAGAGGGTAGAGGCTCAAGATGGAAGATGGAGAAAGCTGGCGTTTCAGTATTTCACTGCTGCTCTCAAGGTGCTGCAGCTGTGTGTCAAGGCCAAATGGAAGCGATTAAGACCTGATTAACCAGCAGTTAGCTGCAATTCATTAAAGTAGCAATGTTGCCTCAGGAAGGGGCCTCTGCTATTGCAAACTACGTCAGAGAGGCTGCATGCCTTCATGGAATTTTGTTGAACATAGAAACCTTATTTTCTTTTACTTTTATTAAGATATAATTTACACACAGTGAAATTCATTCTTTTTAGTGTATACTTCCCTGTCACCATCACCACCACAATCAAGACACACAACCTCTTCTCTCCAAATTATCGTGTCCCTTTGTGAACAATCCCTATCTCCATCCCTAGCACCTGGCAAAAACTGCTAAATTTTCTGTCCCTGCAGGTTTTCCTCTTCCAGAAAGTCAGGTAGGCCCTATAAATGGATTCATAGTATATGCAGCTTTTAGATTTCTGGTGTGTTTCATACAAGCCTAATGCTTCTGAAATTCATCCATGCAGTCATGTGTATAACTAATTTGTCCATTTTTATTGCTGTGTACTAGTCTATTGTATGGAGGTACCACATTTTTTTATCACTAGCTGAAAGATATCTGGATTGTTTCTAGTTTTCAGCAATTACGTATAGAGTTGCTGTACATATTTGTGTATAAAACCAAGAGGCAGTCTAAGTTGAATTTTATCAATTATACAATTTCATAGTACTTCAATTATACATTATGCTGGCCTCCTCAATGTGTCAAGCTATATATGTTGTATATACAAGCACACACATAGTATCTAAGTAACATATATATCCAAATATGACAGCTAGATTTCACTTGTTGACTACTGGAACATCTAATCCAGGATCAGCAACAGCTAACCATCTGAGTTTTGAGTACATTCATTGGATTGTTTTTCCTCAGTGGTCTTTTCTCAACTGGTATTTACACACAAAAGTAATATAATAAAGTTTACCCTTGGTTTCAGTCCATATCATTCTTGTATCATTTGCTGAACCCCTGCTCTATTCCAGACTGAAGCTGAAATGTTCAATATTGGGCAACATGATGATTTATAACTTCCTTTCAGTGTTTCCGTGGAGTAAGAAACTGAGGATCCTCTGAAAGAAAAAGTACTTAATTTTAACCTCATATACAACATGTGTCTGTCAGCTTATTGAGCTGTGGGGGCTTGTGCGTTGCTGCAATGCTAAAAGCCATGCCACTGGTATTTCAGACACCAGCAGGGTCACCCATGGTGCACAGGTTTCAGGTGAGCTTCTAGACTAAGACAGACTAGGGAGAAGGACCCAGCAGCCCACTCTTGAAACAATTAGCCATTGAAAACCTTATGAATAGCAGAGAAGCATTGTTGAATATAGTGCCAGAAAATGGGCCACCCAGTCTGGAAGGTACTCAAAAGATGAGTGGGGAAGAGTTGCCTCTTAAAAGCACAGTCAACCTTAATGAAACAGGGCAGTAGAGACCCTGGGACCTACATTTGTTGATGCGGCATGAGTCAAAATCAGAAGAAACAGCAGCTGCAACAATGGCTCAAATATAAAATGATCATATGCTTGGTACAGTGTTGTGTAGTATGTCATTCTGTTGTACATAGCGTCACTATGAGTTGGACCCAACTCAATGGCACCTAACAACAACAATTTTAACCCAGGAAACTGTTGGTACATCTTTTGGATTTTAAATATTTATCACTTAACACAAATCCAGGCTTCCTATCTTTCTGGATATCTGTAAAGAACAGCATTGAAAAGTGCTATTATCATTTAACACAAATCCAGGCTTCCTATCTTTCTGGATATCTGTAAAGAACAGCATTGAAAGGTGCTATTATTTCCACTATTGAGGCAGCCAGATGGCTAGAAAAAAAAGGCAACAGTGTCTCCTTCTGAGATATGGCTGTGTATCTTAGTTCTCTAGAAGGAATAGGACAAGCTAAACTGAGCATGTTCTACCAAACTCAGACCACATGTGTGAAGAGTACAGTGCATGGACTCCAAGTAATTGTGGATTTCCTAACAGCTAGAAATACTTCTTCAGATTTTTCCCACCCCACCAAAAGCCACAATATTATTTCCTTACTGCTAACTGGAAGAGGTGGACTCATCAAAGATGAGCATTTTCTTCTTTTGATTGTTTCTGTACCCATGCTTTGGCTTCCTGTTATACATTTTGAAACACGGGAAGGCCAAGTCTCTGTGATTACAAGTGAATCAGACTTGACCTTATGTGTCTAGAAAAAAATTTAAAAATAAGAGGAATAAAAATTGATACTGCTTATCAAATACTTGCTACTTGGCTGATATTATGCACACCACTATGTATTCTTTACAATATTTATTACTCACAACAGCAACCCCATAAATTGTTGTTGTTAGGTGTTGTGGAGTTGTGTCTGACTCATAGCGACCCTTATAGGGTTTTCAATGGCTGATGTTCGGAATTGCCTCAGAAATGGATTGCCATGTCCTTCTCCCATTTTTGAGGTGCTGGGGATTGAACTCGGGACCTCAGAAACTGCAGAGCAGCACTCTACCAACTGACCTAACTCTCAGGCCCCACCTCATAAATTGTTGTTAGGTGCCGTCGAGTCGGCATCAGACTCATAGCGACCCTCATAGGGTTTTCAATGGCTGACTGTTATGGGATTGCCTCAGAAATGGATTGCCAGGTCCTTCTCCCATTTTTGCCGTGCTGGGAATTGAACTCGGGACCTCAGAGACTGCAGCGCAGCACTCTACCCACTGAGCTAAATCCCAGCCCCACCCCATAAATTAGATACTATTATATTACCCTCTTTATACAGATGAGAAAATTAAAGATCATAGTGGTTAAATAGCTTGCTTAAGATGGCCAGTTAGTATGGTAGAGATGGGAATGGACTATAATTACATTTGAATCCAAAGTCATGTTGTCAACCACCACATTTAATTGGGTCCCAGGCTTCTCTAGCATCCCTATGACTCTCTTATCTGCAGGTGCCAGTGGAAGTGATATGGCCTATATGCTTATGATACGAGGAAGAAAATCCTAATTAGACCACACCAAACCTTGGTTACTTTAAGACTTGGTAGTTTACATTCCCCACTCCCCTAATCAAAGATAGGATTGCACTTTCTTATCTAGAGAATGCCAGGAGCTCCTCTCTCTAAACACAGAGGGACTGCAATAATTTCCTCCCCATATGGATATAGGCCTTGGTATCTAAAAGTTTTTTTTGTTTTTCCCCCAAAGGTTTATGGTTAAGGACTTTCTGCTTTCTGTTTGGATTGCTCTGTAACACCTGTGGACTGCTTAAAGTAACCTATCAGAGAGAAACACAGATCCCTTTGTCCACTAGTCTGTAAGTCTTATATAAGGGACAGGAACCAATAACTCCAGGAACACAGCTTTTTGGCACCAGAAATTGCAGCTGTTGCTCCATTGACAATGTAACCTCTTCCTCTATTTAATGCTGGTGTTCAGGTCATTCTTTCTCTCTGGTGGGCCTTGCTTCCTGCATATCCTGAACATTTTGGTTTTATCTTACTCATGAACATATACCCCACGACAATAGCCCAGAGAGTTCATTTATTATTAATTTTGTATCCCCTGCCATACTTTACTTTGTAGTGTTTTTTTTTTTATACAACCCTTGATGTTAGATTCCACATGATAGATTCTTTTAGTCTAAACTTATACAAAGAACTTTCTTTTAGACACCCAGCTACCATATGACTTCTGAAGCTACTCTGGATTGAAGGGTAAAGTTCAAATGGAGCCAGAGTTAAGTGAACAGGTTAGAACCTTGATATGCCAGCAACGATAATGATACTTTATGAACCTCATTTGCTTTTCCCAACAACACTTTGAGCATGTAGTGTCACTGGTGATTTATAGATGAGGAAACTGTACCTGGAAAAAATGATGAAACTCAACTAAGTTTATCCTGCAAATAAATGGTAGGACTATTGATTTTATGAATTTCAGGCAGGTTCAGGGAAATGGTGTCTGGAACTAGGAAACCACTGAGGCAAGGCGGTCACTAAGCAACCAATAAGGTCACTAAATTTCAGTAAAATCACATTAGTTTCATTGTCCTAAGTCCCATTTTTCAAAGGCAACAGGTAATGACTTGGTCAACAGTCACCAGATTAAGTCACACTCTTCTGGGAAAAACCAGTCCCATGATCTGGCCAGCAGTCACCTTGCTAATCAATCTTTATATAAAAACAATAGGAACAACTGCCACTTAACTCTATTGTGCCAATGTATAGGTAACCCTAACTGAAGACCAATCTACTAGGGCCAGTTCAAAAAGTTCAGCCCAAAGAAAGGAACCACAAAACCCTTAGATAACAGCCCCACTTCGGGTACCCTGTCAGGATCCCCTAGGTCACAGGAGGCTTTGTCTATTTTCTCAATAAAATCATCCTTGCTCTTGCTTGCCTTGGCTATCTGTGCATTTATTCCTGGATCCACAGACCCAAGGGACTGGCACCCAGCACCTGAGGAGAAACTCCGGTCTCACCATAATGCAGACCCTTATTTTCTCTATGTAATTTTTCAGTATTTGCCTATATTGAGCTGTTTCCTGAATTAGAGAGAGGATAGTGACTCTGACTTCTTTGTGGTGTTGTGAAGTAGCTCCCTATGCATTTTGAAAGATGTATCTGCGCTCTAAGATGAAAACACTGGGAATTGAATGTGCTTTAATTTTGGCCCAAATGGGATAATATCAGCACACTGTCTCAACAGATGAAGCAAAAATAGGACACTAAGAGCTGAGTGGTGATAGATAAGTCTAGATGTGTCCAGGTTAGTACCACTCCTGTTTAATTTTTTTGAAATTATACCCAGAAAAGTATGTTTTATATATAGACAAAGTTCTAAAATTAGCTAGTAAGGAGAATATTGTATGGAGCCAAAATTCTCCTTTAAAAATCCTTAGAATAGAGAAATGAGGACAGCACAATTGTCTCAAAGTTCCTTGAGCCTGTTTATGCTCCAGTGTTACAACAGATTATTTCCCCAGCTATTTCCAAGGTAAAGAAACTGACCTGCTGCATGCACATTGTATTTCTTGCAATGTCTATGAGATATGCACACCAGCAAATGCCTCACACTTGTGTCTGTTAGCTCAAGCTCATTCTGGGTAGTCACCTATTCTGTTGCCATCTTTCTTCCTGCTCTGTCCTACCATTCAGTCTGAAAGGCTGTCACATAGGTGCAGAATTGTACCTACAAAAGCATGTATCTCTGTGGGGCAGCAATGACAGAGCAAGTTGGAATCTACTTCCACAGTTGCATTAATAAGGATCTTAAGCAGCCTAGAGAGTATAAAGAGCAGAGATAGCAAAACATGACTTTCAGTCTTAACTATGTGGTATCATTTGGGAGCTTTCTACCTGCAACCAGAGATAGTCAATAAAAGAAAAAGGAGGGAGAATAGAAAAGAACCAAAGGAGATTTTTTAGAGTCATTTTCATAACTTTTATTGTTTAAAAGAAAAAAAATATTGTTCTACCAAGAATGGGGAACTTATAGTAAATACATAAATGTGTTAAAATGGATTTTTTTAGGTAACTTCAAGGAAACTATATGGTACATGGAGACCTAGAACATAAAACTCAAAAAATATAAGGTATTACTTTTACTATTTATAAATTTTCCCTCCCCATTTTTAAAAGTCTAATCGGTTAGGTTCACTCATAAGGAAGGTATATGCTGTTGAGATGCTTGAATTTGACAGATAACCTTTTTGATGATCTTCTTTATAGTAATTATAAATGTGTGAATTATAAATGTGTGGATTTAAATGTTGTCAGAAGTTTAATAGTTCTTTCCTCCTCCTCCTCCCCCTCCTCCTCCTCTTCCACCTTCTCCTCCTCCTCCACTTCCTCCTCCTCCTCTATCACCTCCTCCTCCTCCTCCTCTTTTCTTTTTCCCTCTTTCCCCAAACTATATATTTCAAAAGAATGTGGTTCTGGAAGGGAACACCTCTAGTGTCCTTTCTGCACATTCTGGTGATGCTGTGTCTTTGAGGCAGTCTCATTCATTATCTATGTTAGGTAGCTTAGTTAGGTCTTAGCAGGCTTGGAGGACATTAGAGCTGGACCCCTCCCTTATCTCCAGCATCTGGTAGAACAAAGCACTGGAAAAGCAGGATTCTTTTCTGATTGGAAGGTTGGGACCTAAGTGGCTTCTTTGGCTCTGGAAAGAGACAGGACTCCCTGGGTTGCCTAGGAGGTCATTAATGGATAACCCAGACTCCATAAATTCTAAACCACATCAGATTCCTAAAAATGCAAAATTTGAGTTTTAAGACAAGGACTCATGTTACCTAGGGTAGTTGGAAAGAAAATAGGATAACTGAATGGCTGTTTTGAAATGTCATTGTTTTGGAATGTTGGCTACCTATCATTCTTGTGTCCTTCCATTCATTTGCTAAAGAAGTTCATATGACTGTTTTGAAAAGCCAGTCTGATCCTCTCATAGGCTACCCAGGCACCATTGCCTCAGGGTTGAAAAAAGAATTACTTGTCTTGCCATTGCTTTTAGGAAGAAAAGCTTTAATTGGATCTTCCAGGCCCTATATGATCCTCAGGTCTCCAGCCTGGTTTCATACCAGTTACACTTAACACCTATGTTCATTTTCCAGAGCTCACATAACAAATTCTACTTAAAACAACAGAAATTCATTTTTTCACAGTTTTAGAGGTTAGGTGTCCAAATTCACAATGTTAGCAGTGCTATGTTCTCTCCAAAGGGGGAGAAGTTCTTCTTTGCCTTTCCCAACATTTCCCACATTCCTTGGCTTGTAGAAGCGTAACTCCAATCTTTATCTTTGTAACTCCAATCTTTCTATCTTCCCATGGCCATCTTCCCCTCCCTGTGCACCTCCATAGCCTCTTATAAGCACCCACAATACTCAGTATGACCTCAGGTTAACTAATTGCAATGACCCTATATCCAAACAATGCCATGTTCTGAGATACTCACAGACCTTCCAAATATATTTTTGAGGGGATACAATTCAACCCATAACCACAAACTTGCTCTCTTCTCTGTTGGAGTCTTTGTCAGTTTTCTGAATTGCCTTGATCCTCTCTCCCCCAGACATTTGCAAAGATTCCTCCTTCTTGCTCTTCCTTCACTGGGTACTCTCATTGTTATCTTGTCCCTGTTTCACCATCTCTTTCTGATTCTCTGTCAGGGCCATTTTCCTACTTTATACACATTCTAGGATCCCAAAATGTATTCCATACCACTTATCCCACTTGTAATTTTATATTGTGTATGTGATTATTGTCTTTGTATCCGTCTTTGCCTTTCTCAGAGACAGAGGCTTTGTCAAATTTTACATTCTATTGTATGCCCACCATTTCATAGAATTCTAGGGAAAGCATAATAAAAACAATTCTTCAACATTTTTATTATAGTATTCTTGAATATACAGTTGAATCTATGAATTAAAGAACTTTTCCAAGAAAGTATTCCAGAAAAAAAGGTCTTTTCTACCTTTTCATGTAACATCAGTTCCACCTTCTCATCTAACTTTTGGCCTAGTGCCTAAAGTGATGGAAACAAAAACTTCCATGTCATTTCTTCTTGCTCACAGGGAAGAAGTGCTTTGGAAATTCTGGAGTTGCTATTAAACTCCTGTCACTGTTAAAGCTGGATCCTGCTGAACAGAGTGAAATCATTACACTGCTCTATTACTGAGTGCAAGTTCACTTTCATAGCCCTTTGTAGAATGTTTATGCTCTTCCTTTGACAGATATTTAAACAGAGAATCTGTATCATTCACCTGATCTCTGAGGAGAACTGAGCTCTTTCTGAGAAGCAGGCTTCATATGCATAACCTGTATAAGTAATGGCTACCTCTACTTGTTATCTGCCTGGGAGGCATATGCAATGTGTTACCTGCCTTGGTTAGAAAATGCTCTCATCTGAAATGGAGAGGCTGTGCATTCTTTTATGATTACAAAAAGACATTTCTGGCCACAGATCCCTGGAGCACATTAAATACTGTGGTGAAAATCCATTAAGCAAGTTTGATTTAGGAATGAGGGTATGTTAGTCACTTTCCATCACTGTGACAAAATACCTGAGATAAACAACCTAAGGGAGGGAGGAATTATTTTGGCTCAAGGTTTTAGAAGTTTTGATCCATGGTCAGCTGGCTCCATTGTTCTTAGGCATGTGGCAAGGCAGGAGTATCATGGCAGAGGGCATGGTGGAGGAAAACTGCTTACTTCATGGCAAGCAGAAGCCAGAGAGAGACAGGGCAGGACCAGGGACAATGTGCACCCTTCAAGGGCATGCCCCCAATAACCCACTTCCTTCAACTAGGCCTTACCTCCTAGTTTTACCACTTTCCAATAATGCCATCAAGTTATGAATTCTTCAGTGGGTTGATCCATCAATTAAGTCAAGCCCTCATGATCCAGTCACTTCCCCAAAGCTCTATCTCTGGCCATTACATTGGAGGCCTATGCCTCTGACATGTTTTTTAGGGACATCTCACATACAAAACATAACAGAGGGGGTTCACCAGCCTCCTGGGTTTGAGAAAGTTTATAGCAAGGGAAGGACTTCCAAGAAATGATAAATAACTGGTTTTCTCCTGTTCTCTCTTCTACAGAAGACCCTTCTCTCAAATTCCTAGCCTTTGCTCTTTTTTTCCTTGTATTTAATCTATTCTTGTGTTTTTCAAACTGTGGCCCATATTACAACTCAATCATCTGGAGAGCATGCAAAGAATCTTTACTCCTGATATTCTCCTTATGTAGACTTTTGTAGACTTATGTAGACTTTCTGAGACAGGGCACAAGAAATGACATTTTTAACAAGATCTATGGGAGATTCTTATGTGCTTTATTATTAAGAACAACTTGCCTAGAATTAAAGCTATGGTAAGATTTCTCTAGTACACATTTAGAAACACATCCTGACTTTTAAAAATCACACAATATTTGGGTTTTATGTTATTTGTCTTATTAATTTAAATATTGCTTTGTTGGAGATAAAACTTTTTGAATATGATAGAGGAATGGGTTTAAACTTAGATGTGAAAAGTCATGAAAAGTATAATGTCAGGCACTTTGTATACTTTGCCTCTCCTTCTATGAACATACAACACATGGGCCATTGATCCAGGCCACAACTAGAGGTACTAAAAAGAGACACACAACCTGGGCCAACCAGATTCTCTATTCTAGAAAATGGAAATTAGGTTGAGAGCAAGAATGGGAGGTCATGCATTTCTGAAGCTGTGCCTGGAGTTGGAGTTAGGTCTATCATCTCGCTCTAACAACATAGATAGGTGAGAACACTGTTTTTCAGAAGAGAATAGGATGAGATTGACATGTATGCATAAGGGGAAGCACCAGGCTCTCAGAGAGAAGAAGAGAGGAAGTCCAGCTCTTGGTTTTCCAGCTCCAGGTTCCAGAGCCTACTGGTAACATGCAGTACTTTTGGTAAACGAATGGCATTTAGTTTTGTACTCCTGTCATCCTTGTAACCAAGGATATTGTAAATAAAAGAGCAGAGATTTATAGGCAATGAATGAGATAGGAAGGGTGGAGAATCAATAAATTTCATTGAGGGAAAACATCTCCATGACATGTGCCAGGACCCCCATCAGCCTGACATGTATGTAAATGTTCTGACTCGAAATTAATTTCCCTATTAGTGTGTGCTGATGTGATTTCTGCTGTCATGTTATCTGATAATCTAATTCCCTTCAAAGTGGATTCAAAATCGGAGCCAAAGCAGGTGGCTTTAATCTTTGACTTGACTAGTTCATGAAGGCCTTGCCACCAAAAAGGAAATGATTCATAAGAAACATTTGTCACTAACAAGGTTAAACAATTTAGTAAGCATTTCTGTGTACCTTTTATGCACCAAGACAAGTTCTTTCTATGCATTTATCTGAAATAAGTCATCTACTTTCTTCTTCCAAATAAAATCACAGCATAATATTCACAAGTCATTGTAATGTGAGTCATAAGAATCTGCAAGGAGCAGAATTCTTGAAAGTGAATTAATTCTCCAGCAGAGAAACCTCTGAGAATCTGGAGAGGAAAGACAAGCCATCATCTGCCTTCAGCTTATCCCAAAGTCAACAAATCTCTTGCTAATTACTGTCTGCAGAATTTTAAAAAGAAAAGAAAGGGGGGGGGGAGAGAGAGAGAGAGAGAGAGAGAAGGAAAAGAAACAAAAAGAAAAGGAAAGGAAAGGAAGGAAAGAAGGAAAAGAAAAGAGAAGAATGAAAGATAGGGTTCAAATCCCAGAATTAAGCACAAGGAACTTTGTTGTTGTTGTTGTTACTGTTGTTAGGTGCCGTCCAGTCAGGGCCGACTCATAACGACCCTGCATACAACAGAACAAAACACTCCCAGACACTGTGCCATGCCCAGCACTACTGTCAGTGCTTCTCTGCTATTCATAGGGTTTTCAATGGGGGATTGTTTCAGGAGTGGATTGCCAGGTTCTTCTCCCTAGGCTACAATGAAGATTAATGAACCCCAAATAGTATGAAATCTAAGAGGCTTTTCCCACTGCTCTGCCCCAGAAAGGTGCACATTGTCCTCAGTCATTTGAGCAATGCCAGGATAGTGTTTGTTCTCTTGGATAGCACTTCAGAAAATATCTTGATTTAGAGATGGCCAGTGGATTAAAAAAAATGCTTTCATTGGCTTTAGTGCTTGCACGCACGCACGCAAACACACACACACACACACATAGTCAACAACTTCCAAAATATGCATTTTTTTCAGAGGAAAGAGATAGTCATCTTAATTAGCCTCACACTTAGAGAGACACCCTTCTTTGAATTACTATTACATCAAGAGACACCACCACAAAATTCAATTATTGTGTAATTGGCAAGAGGTTTAAATTACTTAGGAAAGATAAATTGGCCTTTCCCCAAAGCTGGTGTGAGGAGCGATGTGAGGTCCTAGGGCTCATCAGGAGCACTCCTGATGATGCTGTCAAACCCCATGCACAATGAGTTAGCATTTCTAACTCTGGGATGCATGTGGTCTTCTAATGTAGCGGCTTCTTCATTTATTTTAAAAGGCTGTCCTACCATATGTCATAGGGTTTGTCCTCTAGCAAACAATACTTTGGCATCTTTAAAAGTATTTGTCCATATAACTCAATTGAAGTGTCTTGGGATGCTTAGTATTGATTCTTCTAGATATGAGTAGCAAACATTTCTCAAATATTCTTTAATATGCTCTGCCAAAAAAATTATTCTATAATTAAATGTTTCCAAAGACTTGCAAACACTGTCTCCCAAATGGAGGATAATAATCCATGTGCAATGGACTGCAAGCTCTATGAGGACAAAGAGCATGACTTTCACAGTCATTCTATATCCCTGAGCACCTCACAAAATTGGTGGATTAGTAGGAAATGTTGACTCTAGAGAATAGTAAAGTCTTGAGAAATCTCTCAACAAGGAAATCTATTAACCTTTACTGAATTTACTATTTTCTCCAAAGGTCTGATTATAATAGTCTTCTGTTTTTTAAGGTAACACTGAAACACATCCATAGGACATAATTCCTATGTCCCTGTCACTCCATTCTCCTATGAGGCTTACTTTATTCCTTCAATAAAATGATGAAATCACTTATAAATTCACCCATCATTGAAAAATCTCCCTATGGTCTGGAAATGTAAGCATAACTTGATGTTTTAAAGGTCAGGAAAGAGTATGTGATGCCAGAATATAGAAAGGGTAGGTCCTTATATTCCAGAACCAGACATGTCACATGTTCAGGACTTTCATGATGTTCATGTACAGTCTAGGGCTTACCAAAGGAGATCCTCTGAACAAGTTGGGGGTCCAGTTTAAAACACCAAATACAGTTCTTCACAGTCCTACAGGCCTCTGCCCTCTTTGTGGACCCTCCTTGTGCCATGTTTCAACTGCTGTCAGGCATCAGCCACACAGCCTTCCTTTGACCCTCTCTCAGCATTTTCTGCTCCTTCTCACTTTAAGGTCTTTTCCCTAAAACTATTCTCCTTATCTCTACTCATCTAGTTAATTTTTCCTTAACCTCCACGTGTGGGTCCAAGCATAATTTCTTCCTTAGAGAACAGTTCCCATTTCTCTAACCTACACACTCTCATAGAATCCTAAACTTCAACATGGTAGCATTTTGTTAGTCCCATTTTCTGTTGTTAATAACTGAATGCCATAGACTGGGTAATTTATAAACAAAATTTTGTTTGGTTTGTTGTTCTGAAGGTCCGAGGTCAAAGTGCCCCATCTAGCCACTGCCTTCTTACTGGTCAAGACCTGAGGCAATGCAGGGCATCCCATGGCAAGACACAGGGGGCAAGTGTGTGTGACTGACCCTACTGGTCTCTCTTCTTCCTCTTACCAACCCACAAGTGCTCAATCCTGGGGCCCCTGACTTTGATGACCTTATCTAATCTTAATCACCCCCCAAAGGTAGCACATCTAAACAGCATAGTTGGATTAAGCTGCCACTTTCTTCATACCTCACTATGGAAATTACATTTCAATGCATGAACCCTTGGTGGGCACACTCAAGCCAAATCTGAACTACAGCAAGCATGCATCACAACTCTAATCAAATGATTAACTAGGCAACTAGTTGCTTAACACCTGTCTCCTCTACAGCCTAGAAACTCTGTGAGACATGTATGGTTCTGGTTGTGCTCAGCACAGGCCAAAACTGTATACTTGGCAGGTGCTTGATAAATGTTTGTTGGATAAATTTAGACTTTATTTTGTAATTGAGTAGGGTTTAGAAAATCTCATAAAGCCCATATTAGCTTACAATTTTTTTTTCCTGATAGGGCACTGTTTTCACTAAAAGAATAGTCAAATATAACTGTGGAAACCATTTGAGTATTTAATTAAGAATGTTCATTTTATGTAATTAAAATAGAGTCAGTTCACTGTGCACCTTACTCATTAATGGAAATAATTCTTTTCTTATATACCTTGGCAGTGTTAGTTGTCAATTACATTTATTTAATTCAGATGCAGAGCCTACCATGCACCTACTGCTGAGAATCATGGAAAGGCTAATTTCAGTGGTTTTTTTGTTTTGTTTTTTCCCTCAAGGAGTAGGTAATCTAGTAGAAAGCTGTCAAAGTCCTCATGGAAATTAGGACTGATCAAGGCCTAGAAGAAATTTCATTCAGTCTAACTGAAATAAATATTGGACAAAAGTGATTTCACACATGGCCTTTCCTTTTAACTCCTTTTTCCTCTTACCGTCAAGATCATTGGCATTTACTGTAAATCATATTTGCTGCCAGCAAAGTTGATTTGGTTGCTGTGGTTTCCTATAAATATTACTTATTTTCCATTCTCTTTCCTTCCCCTGTTTAGTCACTCTCACAACCATCATTCCTGCCTCTTGATGTTCCTGTCTAGAAAACTGAACAGCAAAAGTGTGGCTGATGACTGATGAAGACGGGAAGGCGCTTGAAACTACTTACAGCTGTTAGTAAGAAAAATGATGCCATGTGATTGTGTTTTCTATAAGCTATTCCTTTCTTATTTCTATAAGCTCTTCCTTTCCTTTTCTTTCCTTTTTTTCTTTCTCTCTTTCCGGTCTATCTTCTCACATATCCTTCTTTCTGATCTTGTTAGTAAATACCAGATAAATATTGTAGCTGATGCCTGTTTCATCAACAATATAAATGTTGTTTTGTGAATTCTCAAGTGCTTGTATACTCAAGGATATGTTCCTATCAAAACCTGAATCTTAAAAATGAATCATTAGCAAGTAAACTAATTAAGAGTTCATTTGTAGTTCATTAATATTGTCTTTTTAGCATAAAATTTTCTGCCTTTCTAATACTGAAAGCTATAATCAAATCACTCATTTGTCAGGAACTTAAATGCAATGGGGAAAACACTACATCACAGAAAAAGAAACCTAATTACAGATCTAAAAGATGTTTAGGGGAACATTAGGCATGGTTTGTTTTGCACCGGAAATTCTCCCGATTTCATTGTTGTTGTTGTTAGGTGCCTTTGAGTCGCATCTGACTCATAGTAACCCTACGTACAACAGAATAAAACACTCTCTGATACTGTGCCATGCCTGGCACTAAGACAGTGCTTCTCTGCTACAGGGTTTTCCATGACTGATTGTTTTGGGATTGCTTTGGGAGTGGATTGCCATGTCCTTTTCCTGTTTTTGCAGTGCTGGGGAATCAAACCCAGGGCTTCAGAGAGCACAAAGCAGCACTCTACCAACTGAGCTAAACCGCAGCCCCTCCCAATTTCATAGATTTCTGCTTATAATTGGGAAGCTCCTCAGAACCCACTGAGTGCTATGACTTTTACTCTCTTTTAAGCAATGCAACACATTTTTCCAAAACAATATTAAAATGACAAATTGTGCTGTTTGGGATTACTTATGGTAAGAGTATATGATTTGCTGATTCTCTGTACCAACAACCCCCTCAATAAATTATAAAGTTCAACAGGACCCAGCTCTAAAACCACTGATTTAATTGTATCGTAATTGTAGCTGAGTGTCACTTTTAATAAGCTACCTTCATACTTGATATATTCCTGCATGCTTCCCTGGTATGTTAAGCTCCATGTGAGGTAAATAAACTCATTGCCACTATTCATCCTCTTCCCCAGATTCTGCTTACCTACCTAGATTTGTTTTCAAAAACTAGGCTGGAGGGAAAGGCACGAAAACATCTTCTTTGACTTCATTTTTTCACCATCCCTGGTGTTAGAGCAAGGAGACTCAAGGTCACAGGCTTGTAGAAACAGCATTCTGTTGAATCCCATCAAGCCCTCACTATCTCTCCATGGCCTAATCCTGCTGTTATTTTGTTATAAGGTTGTTCTCTTCTTTAGTTTCCGTCAGCCTTGGTAGATGACAAGGATTTTAGAGAGCTCAAGCTGTTTTCAATTTTGGGAAAGAAGAAAAATTAGCCTGCTATTTGAGCTTCCCAGGGTCTGTAATGAAGCAGTCTGCTGAGAAGTCAGGTTTTACTAAGTAACTTGGATTTTCCTTTAGTTGGGAATTTATGTAGACAGACTCCTTAAAATGTGCTATGGTCTTAGAAGGGCACATTATTAAATCAGTATTTCATTAATTTTGGGTGGATTCCCCAAATCCCACCCAAAAGCATTTGTTAAACTGCTCAGTACTTGAGGCTACCTAGGAGGCATTGCATATCCATGATTCTGACTATCTTCTAAGTAACCTCAGGTACTTTAAACTTTATGCCTCCTTCATTAAAACTCTTATTGCCTATCAGTATGTTGTTTCTCTCTAGTTATTTTCTTTGGGTTGATTGTTTTTCCACAATTAGGTTTTAAAATTCCCAAGGGGAGGACCATGTCAAATATTTAATGGAGGGCTAAAGATATTGAAGGGGTGAAAAATAACAAATGAAGCATTAGTTAATAACTGTCCATTAGAGTTAATATAATCCATGCCAGATTAATGCTACTGCTTCTCTGAAGATTGTTATTAATTTATTCTCCAATAAATGGACAAAGGGAGTAGGTGAAAGTGTGGGGAGCTTCTTGTTGTTAGGTGCACATTGTACCAAGTACTCTGTATGTTTTATTTCACTGTAGTCTCTCAACAATCCTAAAATTACAATCTTCACTTTACAGAAAGGAGTTTGGATTGGAATCACATATCTTTATAATTCTCTTTGCCTCTCTTCTAGGCTGCCTCCTTGGGTTTCATGAGGGACAACTTTAAATTTTTTGTCTTTGTATTTTGAGCCAGTACAACTTGCCTCTACCTTGTGCTTGGAAGGCATTTTTCATGGAGTGATACAAGAGGCCACAGAATCTCAACTGAAAGTGTGTGTTGCCTAATGTGTATAAAAAGAATATGAGTGGGTTTTTTGTTTACTTTGGTTTGGTTTTGGTTTTTTAAGACAGGGTCTCACTATGTAGCCCAGGTTGGTCTTGAACTTGTGATCCCCTTGCCTCAGCCTCCCCAGTGCTGGGATTACAGGTGTGTGCCACCATGCCAGGAAAAGCAAGAGTTCTTCAGGAGGTTTGAGACATATGCTAAGAGGAACGATTCTGTAGTCAAATAAGTTTGGATATTGCTGAGTTAAACGTTAAACGGACTTCTTGGAGCCTCTAATTGATTTATTCATTCTGCAAAATATTTATTGGTGCTACGCACTATGCTATATGCAGGAATATAGTTACAATCCTTGCTCTTGTAGAACTTACATTCCAGTGAGAGAGGCATCTATTTAATAAATAAACAACCAATTCACCACAATTACATATTTTTACAAGTTTATGAAGGCACTGAAAAGGAAAAAGTGATAGAAACTAATGAGGGAAGGCACTTCTTGTAGTTACAATAGTCCTCCCTCTTCCACAGTTTCATTTTCTGCAGTTTCAGTTACCCATGGTCAACTCTGATCTGAAAATCTTAAATGGAAAATTCCAAAAACAAACAACTCATAAGTTCTAAATTGTGTGCCAGTCTGAGTAGTGTAATGAAATCTTGTGTTGTCTTGCTCCACCCTGCCCAGGGCATGAACCATGCCTTTGTCCACCATATTTACACTGTATACACTACCAACCCTTTAGGTACTTAGGAGCCATCTCAGGTGTTAGCATGACTGTTGCAATGAGGCAGTGGCTTATTTTCAAGTAACTCTTATTTTACTTAATAATGACCCCAAAGCACAAAAGTAGTGATGTAGAGGAGGCACAAGGCATAAAATATGAAAGGGCAGTTTAACTTTGGTAGTGTGTGGCATTGTTGCAGGGCATATGGGAAAAGCCATGGTGATAGAGGATTCAGTATTATCTGTGGTTTCAGGCATTACTGTATATAGTAGTCAGAAATGAAAACTGAAAGTTTAGTTGAGACCTATTGAGGTCTCAACTAAAGAGTGCTAAGTGAGTTGAAGATCTTTCTAGCCAGAGGACAAAAGAAGTAGAAAGGCTCCAAGCATAAAAAAAGATTATGGCACATGCATGAAGCTGAAAGGAAGCCAGGGTGTACACAGTACCGAGAAGGTAAGGGCACAGTGAGTGTGCGAGGCCACCTGTCTTCAGGTCACACTGGGCTTTCCACATCATAAAGAACTTGCCTTTGTTCTATTTGGAATAGGGAGTCTTTGAAGAGTTTTAAAAAAATAGGCACCCTGCTGTTCTGTGTCACTATGAGTGGATAAAATGGAAGCACCACAAGCATAGCACCTTATTTTGCTCACTGTTGCCACCCAAGTGACTGGACCTCTGCCTGGCACACAGCAGGTGCTCAACAAACATTTGTTAAATGAGTGTTTAATTTGAAAGAGACCAAGAGTGAGATTAAGAAGTCTAGTAACATAGATGCTAAAGCCTAGCTTAAAAGAGTTAGAGCTTTGGACTCAGTTTTATGGTGGGAAGGAAGGGGAAAAAAGCTAAAATTAAGAACTACTTGGGAGAGAGCAATAGAAAGACTCTCTGATGGCTTTGATGCAGGCATTAAGCAAGAATGAAGAAATAGAGATAATTCACTTATAAAGTGGTTAATAACTGACAGGCTGACTCCTAGGTTTTTGCCTCTGAGTTTGAAGTCCACCCTTCCAGCCTCTCTCTGTGGTACTGGGGCTGGGACCTCCCAAACATGTTTTTGCTTTGTCACCTGCTCTGTTAGGCTCTATCAATAGGGGATGCATGAGAGACAGAACACCAGGGAGAAGGAGGCAAGACTTGTTCCCTTCTGGTCATTTTCAGTGCACTTTCAGTTCCCATGAAAGGCACCCAGTCTCTCTTCACACTAGCAGGGCATTTTCTTTCCAGGGTAGAGGTTTAATCCAGTCTGCAGTTAATCCAACACTCACAGAAGCAGCCTTACTGCACTTCTCTGAGCGGCCAGCACCAGGTGATGCTCCAGACTTAGTTGTCCTATTTCAGCTCTGCTGCCTCACTCTGTTAAGCTTCTAATTTTAATAAACATCACTTTTTTCCTTCTGTTCTCCAGAACTGATGGATATTTCTTCAACTGTTCCTTCTATGATAACTTACTCTTCTTTGGTCTTCTCAGGTACCTACTTAACAAAACTTATACCTAGTTGTGTTAACTGTGCTCACATACCTGGTGTGGTTTCTCTGTCCTGACTGGACCCTGATCAATGTCCTCAGGTTCTCATCTGTCAGGAGTATAGCAAAGATGGGAGAGACATGGATCAAGGCAGGGGAAAGAGGTGGAGAATTTGGATTTGAACATCAACTTTGAGATAGCTGTGATAACTGCACATAGAGATGTCAAGCAGGTACTAGAGTAAATAAGTTTATTGGTCTAAAGAGAAGATCAAACTTGAAACATAATTTGGGGATTCAGGAATTTAGATGATATCTAAAGTCAAAAGTTGGATGGTTTCTCCTAAGGAGAGACTATGAAGAGACCAAGAAGGATTTCATCCAGAGAGAGAGAATAAAAAAGGGGTCCTTAGGATTAAGTACCCCCACGTGTCTGTCAGCTCGTCATGCTATGGAGGCTTTACTGTTGCTATTAGGCTGAATGCTATGCCACTGGTATTTCAGATACCAACAGAGCTACCTATGGTGGACAGGTTTCAGCTGAGCTTCCAGACTAAGATACGCTGGGAGAAGGACTCAGCAGCCCACTCCAGAAACAACTAGCCACTCAAACCTCTATGAGTAGCAGAGAAGCACTATGAAATATATGGCAGGAAAATGAGCCCCCGGGTTGGAAGGAATTCAAAAGATGACTGGGGAAGAATTGCCTCCTCAAAGTAGAGTCAACCTTAATGACAAGAGTGGGTAGAATAGGACCTCCATTTGTTGGTGTGGCACAGCTTAAAATGAGAAGAACTACAGTGTCAGCAACAATGGGCTCAAACATAAAAAAGACTGTGTGAATGGCATAGTGTTAGAGAATCTTTCCTCTGTTGCACACAGGGTCACTATGAGTTGGACCCAACTTGACAGCACCTAACAACAATATCAACAAGGACTGAGTAGCTACTCTATATACTTATATTCAATATTAATCAAAAATTATTATGGAAAAGAATCTACTACGTGCTAAGGAACACTGGTCTAATTTTTAAGGACAAAGAGGAGAAATGTACAACAAGGCTGGGGATGTAGTTCAGTGGCAGAATGCTTGCCTAGCATTCACAAGACCCTGGGTTCAATCCTAGCACAAATAAATAAATAAATAATAAGTATAACACAGCCCACCAGTACAGAAAACAGATACAATGTTGGAATAGATTCCCAAGCAAAGAATAGTAAGCATATATCCCCTGTATTGTATCTTCTAAGACCCTAATCAAAGTAGTAAGGAGCCAGGAAATAAACATTTGGCTGAAGGGAAGAATATTTCAGTACCACAGTATGTAACTGTCCTACTTCCTAACTAGAAGTGAGCAGAGTTCTGTAGTTAACTGCATGGGCTCTTAAGTCAGTAAAACTAAGTTTGAATCCTGGTATTAATTAAGTTGTATAATTTTAGGAAATTTAGCATTTTTGAGCCTCTGTTTCCTAGCTTGTAACATAGGTATAAGACTTTGTACCACAAAGAAATATAGGGATAACTAAATTATCTTTAAAGGATTTAGCATACAGCCCCACAGATTGTTGACAATCAATAAATAGTAATTGATGGTAGTAGTTATAATAGTAATAAAATAGTGTATTTGCTTTTTTAAAAAAGAATATTTTATATGTTTCCTTGAAAGATATTGTGCCTAATGATTTCTTGCAAAGTGCTGAGCAGAGAGAAATGGTTCCTTATTAAGTGGTTAATAACTAATAGGCTTTTGCCTCCTAGGTTTTTGCCTCTGAGTTTGAAATCCACCCTTCCAGCCTCTCTCTGTGATACTGGGGCTGGGACCTTCCAAACATGTTTTGCTTTATAAACTTCGTGGTTAATGGCATATCATGTGTCAGGACCTTGCCATTTTAAAGATGAGTTAAAGTAACATGTTATTCCCAGTAGAGAATAACAATGAGCAGCTGTGAGTATGGCCTTAGATGAAAGAGACTAACTCATGATCCAGGGTACTGCAAAGTTTCCAAGTGAGTCATTGATCAGCCAAACCTTGATAGAAAGGTGATAAATAACAGAACCTAAGAGTAGAATAACAGCACAAGAATTTAGAAAGATGGATTCAGAGGAAGGAAACAACTGGTGTTGTACCTTGAACTTCGGTAAAATAGTATATTTAAAATTTTTAGAATGATTTTCATTTTTTTTAGAAACGTCTCCTCCCTTGATTTTTAACTCAAGGTATAATGGGACATGTGTAAGTGGCTTAGAAGAGACCAGCCATATTATTTTTATCTTGGTGAGCTAAAGCATTGCAAAGTAAGTGCCAGAAAGTCCCTGTTGTAATTGTACAGTCAGCATTATATGTCAGGGCAGAGTAGGCTAGATCTACACTTGTAAACTGACCCCCACACCTCAGTAGTTTAACATATACACATGTATTTTTTAATTAGTCATTATTTGCTATAGATCAGGGACTCTCCAAGGCTGCTATTCCTTACAATGACTCAGACATCTTGTGTTTCAACCACTTCAATACACACGCTTCACACTCCTCACAGAAGGGAAAGAGAGACACAAGAATTATGCAGGGAGGTTTTACTACTTGAGCCTGGAAGGAACACGGGTAAATCCATCCCATTCATGGGTGAGAATTGGTCATACTGCCCTTCTCAACTGGCTGCTGTTGTTGTGAGGTGTCATCAACTCAGGTCCAGCTCATAGTGACCCTTGTAGGGTTTTCAACTGCCTAGTGACTGGGAATTATCTTCTACTGTGTGCCAAAAGGACATGAGCTCAAAGACATGAGTGAGCCTTACCAATGTCTGACAGAGACTATGAGGTGATTTTGGACATCAGGTTTCAGTATGCAAATCCTATTTGTTCACTGATGTACTTAACATTTGTGGTAAATCTACTCTGTGATGTGACTTGGTAGTGGTGCTATTTTGATTGGTCAGCCTCTTGGATTTGTTCCCATGTGCTGACATTTTCCAGTGAATGAGCCTTGGTAGGATGTAGGTGTGTCATTAGTTGTGACATCTCACGTTATGGTGGCCATAGCATTCTTCTCACCATATAATTTCCATGATGTTGGCTAAGGCTCTGACCTCCATTTCTTCCTGCCTATTTTCTAATCCTTGTTTTGCAATCTTCTTGGCCATTCTGTCAGCCAGGCAATTCCCTTTCAAAACATTCCTTTTTAAAATTTAAATCATTCAGAGCTGTTTTCCACTGCCTGACTAGCATAGCCATCTTATAGGCACTATGCAGAGAGGGACGATGTACCTAAAAGGAATGATCCATCCTCCTATTCCCAGAGAATTTTACATTCTGTCACTTGTGTTTAACTTTGTACTTTCTATTGTGATATTTTGTGTATACAGTGACCCTCTTCTGCTACACTGCAGATTGAGTAACTTAAGAGCAGAGTTCATGTCTAAATTTGTTCATTTTTGCAAGCTCTCTGATACTCAACATAGTGCCTTGCCTGTGGTAGGTCCTCAGTATATTTCTATTTAGTAAATGGGTGCTATTTACTTCAATAAATAAGACACAATCCTTTCCCTCAAACAGTTTATAGTCTGTTAGGAAAGCTAGACATGGAAATTAATTATGGTTCAAAACTGAAAAAAATAAGTATCCTTGATTGCAGGAGTATGTGACTAATTTTTATTAGGAGAGAAAAGAAAGAGAGAAAAAAGTTCAATACATTATAGTTGAACCAAGTAATATTTTCCTAGGCAGGAAAAAAAATGGAAGAAAGGAAGAGGTGGGCTTCTAAAGAGAGGCATGGAACTTAGTGGAACGTTTAAGAAACTTCAGGTTATTCAGAAAGTCCATAGTGTAGAGTCTGCAGAGCACTGAGGTAGAGTCTGTGGCCTGAAGCATCATTAGGGACAAGACTATGGGATTCTCTGAAGACTGTGCCAGGGAGCTTGGACTTTATTGTCAAAGTGATGCAGAACACTGAAGAAATTAAGGAGGGAAGAGGAAATTGAGAAGGGAAGAAAGTGGCATGACCTATCAGCCTGAGCCCCTGGTCCCTCTGCTCTTCTCAGGCCAGGCCTGCTGTACTTGTTGTTAACACCACATTGAGCAAAGGACAACCAAGAGGATGCCAGACATACCCATCCTTGTCTTCATTGTGTAACAGTCCTACCACTTCTTAGGGAACAGAGTAGACCTCCTTACCAGGACAATGGTGTCTGTCCTTGCCATCCATCCCTCAGCATGAAGACTCTGACATACCCAGATTGCAGGAAACTTTTGTTCAAGGAGATGTGCACTGGGTCCTTTGGTGAACAGTTCCACTTTGAGAAACAGGATCTCCAAACCCAAAAAACCCACAGGTTTGCATAATTTCCTCAAGTATTTCACCAAGTGTGACAGGAGCAGGGGACTCGTGTTCTATGTGTCACTGGCATGGCATCGATAAGTGTCAGTGACTTAGAATGAACACTGAGAGATGTAGCCCAGCACTGCTGCCTAGCCTGAGGAGTCCCCCTCCCCTAGGACCACCACTCAGGTAAAAACCTGGTCCTTGGCTCCACTGTAGAAAAAGAATTTTCAGGATGAGTCAGAGTATGAAACAAACCCAGCAGTTTCATTAAGTAGAGATAAGAAACAGTCCACACTTCAGAGAAACGCACAAGTACTCAGAGAAAGAGACCCACCTAGACGCCTTTATGATAGCTAGATATATGTTTTTGTGGCCCTTGAAGTTACTTACGTTGCTCCAAGGATGTAATTTATAACCACGTTTAGAGATTAAACAAAGTTTAAATTAAGTATAGTTTAAAAATTAAGTAAAACTATATTAACTGGTTGACTTATTTTCTTTTCTTAAAGAATTTCCTTTTGTAAATGCAATTGCAAGGCGATTTTATGATGTGCAGTGTTTAGGCTTGAGGATGGGACAGCAGCGCTAATAAAGTTAAATTCAAAGATCACAGGCATCCAGACCCTAAGGAAGCATAGTCTGCTTGTTATTTCCAACACTTTTGTTTAAGAGCCCTTAGGAAATGTAGGCAATCTTCACTGATCTTATTGGTTTGGTGCTGTTGACTCTCAGCCAGTGAGGGGTGTGAGCAAATTCCTAGAGTTAAAGTTGTTGACTCTCAGCCAGAAGGGGACGTCATCTGTTTCTGGAGTGACAGGATTCTCTCCTTTTCCATACCCCCCACCCAGTTCTCTTTCTCTCCTTCCTCAAGACCTGGAGGATGATGCCCATCATTGTGAGAATGGACTCTGAGCTGCCTTCTCTGATATGCCTCCTGTAGGCCACTCCCATGCTCTGTCAAGGTAATAGCGCTGGGTGGCACAGCATGGGGGATGGCCAGTGGGTTCCCTACATTCCATTTACCAAAAGTGATGTGATGCTCCATGCCATGTGGCTGGTAGATGATCCAACTCCAGAATCTGATCTTAGCCCTTATTTTTCAAACCACCCTGATACCAACTCTTGAACATTGGGCTCCTTCAGAAGAAGACCATGAGGTAGAGATTGTCATGGAGGAATTTTAGTGATTACATATGGGTTACTCTGGAGAGGAAGTGTTACTTTGAGCGAGATGGCTCTCTTGACATGAGGCATTGCCCCAAGAAGTCTAAAAGCTAGGTGTTGTTACTTAACACTCTTTCCAGAACTGGGAAGATTTGAAGGGAGGATCTGGGATACACAGCACAGTCCATTTACAACACAAGGGATGAGTAAAGAGGGAATAGAATATAGAAGATAAAATCAGAGAGATGGCATATTACATAAAACCACTTTGGGGAATTTGGAATAAAAACCAGGCTGCAATCATGTAATCAAATATAGACCGTTTTAAAAAGTCCATTAAAAAAAAAAAGTAGATGTTGGCAGCCCAAGCTGGTATCACACTCCGTGCTACCAGGGTCTCAAGATCTTTTTATCTTTCTGCTTCTCTATATTTAACACACAGGCTTTGTCCTCACTATCATGAAATAACTGCTCTACCTGCAGGTATTACATGTCTATTCAAAGCAAGAAGAAGAAAAGTGAAGGGTAAAGGCCCAAGCAAGCTGTGACTGTTCTTTTCTAAAATGATGGAAAAAATTGCTTTCCCAGGAGCATTCCCACCAGTCGTCTTTCATTTATATTTCATTAGCTAAAAATGGGTCATGTGGCTTCTCCTAACCCCAAAAGGGTCTAAAGAGTTGAGAGTCTGTACCTGAGCTCATACAGTCACATACACAATGGAGATCTGTTCATAAGGAAAAAGGAAATATGGACACAACATTAGATAGTCACCCAGCAGCATCTGCCACAGGCCAAGGCCAGATCACATGGGGCCTCGTAATCCATAGGAAGGAGTGAATAGTTCTTGAAAAATTATTAGGAGGAGAGTCATATAATTTAGTTTATTTAGGCAGATGGATACAAAATAGCTTATAGGAAGGAAGAGAAATGGAAAGGAGGTCAGCTAGAAGGCTGTTCAAGAAAGAAGAGATGGCTATAAATGGGATAGCAGGATACATGGGGCTTACGAAGACTGCCTGAGTTTTACCATTATCCTGCCATTCTGGCTAGATAAACCCACCCTGCTGAAGAATCTACCTGCAATATGGGGAGAGGGGATACTGACATCAAATGGGGTATCCACCAGGCCAGTCATTTCATAAACTCCATAGCCTTGGGCAGGAAGTTGGCCTAAGTGATCATGACACTCCTATCTTCAGCCAGGTAAGGACTCATCACCTTGATTTTACATATGAAACATTTGAAGAGGCAAGTAACTAAGCCACCTCTTTAATATATAATTAAAGACAATTATTTGAATTTGTTTCTGAATCTGATTGTGCCAGTTTCATATTTGTGATATGTTGCTAGTCACATTTGTTTTCTTCCTCAATCCAGATAATTTTGACCTTTCTCTTTTGTTTCACTTTATTTTGTCCACTGGGAGAAGGATGTGGCAATCCACTCCCAAAGCAATCCAGAAACAATCAGCCATTGAAAACCCTATGAGGGTCGCTATGAGTTGGACCCAACTTGATGGCACCTAACAACAACAACAACAATAACAATTTTCTCCACAGTTCACTGCACTCTCAAGATTTTTAGATTCCCTTCCAAACAATCTTTTATGAATCAAACCCAGGCTGAAAATATTCATAAATAATAAAGAAGAGAGAATTCCTGGCAGCCTGGTATAGAGAATATAATCATTTCTGGAATTTTTTTCCTGCATGTAAACAAAAATAGAATTTACCATCTGGCACCACCAAGTGGCTGTTCCAGAAATTGCATAGGAAAAAGAGTCAAAATTCCAATTTTACTTCCAGGTGGTCTGAGACCCTAACAGAACACTGGATAATAACTTGATTGCTGCCATCTCAAAGTAGTGCTGTTTCATGAGTGTCTCTATACTCTGGGGTTCTTCATGTAGACATAAGGAGAGATTAAGCAGAGAGAAAGGGTCATTGCTTTGTACCTTTACTCCAAATTGACACATGCCTATCCTCATTCTCAGTTGGAGACACTGAGTCTCGGATTGTTTCCACGACTTACTCAAGATTCCTACATTTGGTATGCAGGGAAATTGGGAATTGATCACATCCTTCTATAATGTCAGTCTTTATAATAAATGATGAAAAATACCTAGATTATTATTTGGGGCTTCTCTAACTCTAACCCTGATTTTTCTATTATTTAATGGCTTCTCCAGGCATTAGTACCTTCTACATGATAGAGACTTTTCAAATCTTTTTTGAATGAATGGATGAGTGAGCTTCCTTTCTTTTCTATGTAAGTAGCTGGAGTGAAAACAAGTCATGTCCTAGGCCATTCTATTTAAAGGGTTTCATGTCCCATACTCATTTCCCACTGGTGGTGTTTTATAGGCATTTTTTTTGATATAGGTGAACAACCATGGACATATGATAGCTATAATGTTTGATTCCAGCTATCAGTCATAGGCTTTCTAGATCTTCTTGTCCATCAAATTGTTACATTTGTGGTTGAGAGCCAATTGATGCTGCAGAAAATATTAAATATGAATAGTTCTACAAGTATGGGGACACCAAATTGCCACAATTGTTATAGTAGCTTAACTTTTGAGAAAAACATTTCAACTATTTGCAGGAGATACAGTGATGGAACTTTAACTGTAAAAATGTAATACCTGCTCACAATCCTAGTCAAACAGTGACCAACAGTGGGTCTGATATTTATTGCATCATGTTTTCTCTTAACTGCAAAGCAGCTAATAAATTAAACTTAATAAAGTAAACTCCGCAGAACTTACTACTCAGTCTTTCTCCTTTGCCTATGTCTGTTCAGAGCTCTCCACTTATATTAGCAGAAATAGCTGGAATTTCAGAATCAGAAAGTTTAGGATTTGGATTCTGATACTACCACTTATGAACTTATGGACTTTGATTTTTTAAAAAAACCTTGTTGACCTTCAGTTTCAACAACAAATTAAATTTTTCAACCTTACTTTTCAGAGACACTGAAAATTGTTGTTGTTAGGTGATTAAAGATATGTAAAGTACTGAGCACAGTATCTGATATACAAACATACACATGTTAAATGTGTGGGAGCAGTTCACATCATAATTACTATTGTTATCACTAATACAATTTCATCAAAAACAGTTGTCTACAAATTTATGTATATGAAATCAGCCTGGGTATGTGAGACCATTAGGATGAGTGTAGCTCTTCTAAGTGCAGATGTTCTAGGTCAGGAGAAAGTTCAAATGAGGATATTTTCCCCCTCAGCACAATCATGTAACAGGGGAACTAATTAGCTTCTATTCATGGTCTCTTAGGATACTTTTCTGTGATATGCACAAAGTTTTTGCATAGTGTAGCAGTTTAAATTGTGTCAAAAGGGAAAATCTGCATGGACATCAATAAAACCCACATGGATTGACAATATCAAAAATATTAATTACAATTGTACTTTTATTATTTGGGGGTATACTGAGTACAAGTAGTTCTGCATTGAGCAGAACTTTTGCATGAATTAATTCAAATTAAATAAGTTCCTAATAAATCAAAATAGCATCTCTGTGATTTTATAGTATACATTTACTAGTAAGATGTATTAGTTCAGTCCTCCACCATTGTTTATCAATTGTATGGATTCTCAGATCCTTTGTGATAACTCCAAGGCCTTCTAGGGGCCCATGGTCTGTCAAAGGGCCCCTATGATTTCATCTAAATCTTTTAATTTATTGTCAAATATACCTTGATTAGAGATGTGAAATGACTTACCCAAGGGAAAATGGCTATTCCATTTCAGAACCTGATATCAGACCCAAGAGTCTGGAGACAATGTCATATACTGATTCTTCATGAGAGTAAAATCCATATGTGATAAATATATGTGAATAGTATATGATCCATTCATTTGTGGTTGAAGTTTCTCAAACTCCAATCTCTTATATATAACATATTCAAAATTTTGTCTGTATCTGTTTATCATTCTTAATATTATTCACTTGATGCTTTTCTTCAGATCAGACTAAAATTTGCTTGCTTCTTAAAAACCAGCTGTGTCCTCATTTCAACAGGAGAAGAAATGAACCAATAGGAAAAGAAATGGACCACTGTCACTCTGACTGGACCTCTTTTGGGTTTCAGACCTTAACTACTAGACATATGGCTTGACTTTTAGGATTCCTAATGCCTGGCATTTAATAACTATACCTCTCTCCAGTACTGTTTGCTTGTTCCTAAAGTAATTGTGTTTCAAAAAATACACAAAAGCAATGGGAAGAATATTTAATCACTGGACAGAAGTAACAGTGTTGATATTTGGATATATAATATTCCAGGTTTTGTATGTGTGTATACACTTTAATTTTTTTTAATCAAAAGTGAAGTCATCTACTATTTATAACTAGTTTGTTTCATAACATGTTTTTCCTGTCTCATTAAATAATAACCCCATTTTAAAAAGTGGCCTTGTCCTAAGAAATAATATCCCAGAAAACACTGGTTTTATATGCTAGTTTCTAATACCAATTAAATTAATAAAATAGTAAAACTTTCCTTACAAAGTATATTCATGTACTACCTAGAATCCTCTCAGATGCTGCCGTGGACCAAAGACCCCCGCAATTCATGATGAAGCCCTTTGTCTCACTGCCTCTCTGGAGTAGGAACTCCAGTGTTGCTCTCTCCTCCTAGTGTTTTTGTTTGCTCTCTTGCATGTTTCAATGGGTGCTTAGGATAATCTTGACAAGACAGAGCTTTAAACTATTGTGAATTGAGGCCTTGGTGCTCTAGGAAAGTAATATAATATATATTTGAAATGATATTCTTGTCTCTAATGAAAATATGCACAGCATGTGTAGGTTCTGGTCCTTTTAATGTATTGGCTATTTATTATTCTTATTTACAGAGATTCTAAAGGAAGAGAGTGCTGATCTGGCACAGTAAACAGAGCATGAAAATCTGGTCTAGCTTGAATTTGATCCTAGACTTTAACCCTACCTCAACTTTTGCAGGCTTAGTTTCACTAGCTAAGGTGTGGCTAGTACTTAACCTTTTTCTCCCTCTCTTAGAAGACCTAAACCTGAAAGAGAAAATAGATATACAGTCCCTGAATGTTCAAGACTAACTGGGGTTATAAGCTGCCTACATTTCTCTGTGTATAAATTAGTCATGATGTTGCATTATGGTGAAGAGTGGGCACTCGAATTTCGATGATTTTGAGTAAAGACTCTTCCACCTCTAGGTTTTGATATTAACTTCTTACCTCACCTAAATCTCACTTTCATCATCTACAAAATGGGGATAATAGCAACTACTTCATAGAACTGTTATGAGGAATAAATAAGATTTCATGGATAAACCCCTTATCTTAGAGCCTGGCACTTAAGAGGAGCTTGGCAAATTTGGTTATTATTACAACAATAAGACTGGTTTGTACTTTGCAAATTTGGAGTTTCAGGACCCATGTTATATACAGAGAGTGTCAAAAATACATACACCTTTTGGGACAGAAACTTTCCATTTTGCTATTTTAAAATGCATCACATGCTTGTTGTGCTAACTCCCCTCTCATGAACACATTGGTAGACTTCTGTGGTGAGTGTGTAAACTGTGCCAGCACCACAGCAGAAGAAGTAGGACTTGTTGTTGTGCAAGGCCTCCCAGATCTTCCCTGGTGCATGTCACACACAATACTATGTGTCTCAAACTTATCACAAATGCATGTAATTGTTAGGTGTGTTAGTTCTGCCATTTTCTTTGACTATCCTGCTGGTCGCACGGTGGTGCTAGCATTCATTTCATTAATGCCATCTTTTGAGTGAACGTCATACTGCATATTGCTATCGTACTCTAATTCATCTTTGAAAAGTAATGCATAGATACCCTCTCTTAAAATGTATATATATTATTTGGCATCCCTGGTATAAACAGGATGCTTGGGGGATATAACTTTAAAGGGCATAGAATAACTCATAGTTTCCCCCTTAAAAAGGAGGAAATGTTAGATTATAGCTTAGTGATTCCCTCTTATGCCTTAATTAAATTCTTAGGTCTTCCATCTCAGGAAATTACTTTTATCAAGATAAAGAAGTGATATTATTGTTGCTTCCCATAGAGACAGTACCACTGTTGGTCCTGCCAGATTTTAGGATCCATATCAAAAGTGGTCAGCAATCTTCTTTAAAAAGGCTTTTTTTTTTTTTTTTTTTCCTTCAGCAGGGAGAGAATCCTGCTTGGAAGAGAGAACCATGCGTTGCAGTGGTTCCCAACCTTTTTATACATCAGGGACAAGTTTTGTGAAAGATAATTTTTCCATGAATGGTGGGGGTTTGAAAATGACCTCAGGGTGATTCAAGGTCATTACTCTTATTGTGTAAATACAGATGAAGCTTCAGTCCTCACCTGCTGTTCACCTCCTGCTGTGTGGCCCAGTTCCTAGCAGGCTATGGACTGCTACTGGTCTATGGTCCAGGGTTTTAGGGACCCCTGCCTTAAAGTACATGGCTTTGCCAGATGTAAAGCCTTTAGGCAAAGTAAATGCTGCATGTCAAAAAAGAAAAAAAGAAAAGAAAAGAAAAGAAACAAAAAGGTCTTTGACCTTTTTGTATAGATTTCCTTATTAAAGCCAAGATAACTGAAAATATAAACTGGCTGCTTTACACAACCATTTACATCCATTTCCATTATTTTAACAAGATGAACAAATTAGACTTACCTTGCTATTATTCTTTTCAATCCTGATTTGTTTTCTCTATACTTGGTATGTGGTTAATCTTGGTTGTCAACTTGATAACATTAAGAGACAGTTAGAAAACTGGTAAGGCATACTTCTGGCCTTGTTTCTGCAGATGTTTCCAGAATCAGTTGACATGTGGGTCAGCAAACTGAGTGGGGGAGATGTGCCCTAAGTGTAGTCTCCACACTCTAATCACCTGAGGCCTGGAGGGAAGAAAAAGTGGAAGAATGAGGACATTCCCATGCAGATGCATACTCCACTCTTCTTGAATGGGAGGAGTTTTTGCTGCTTGATGTCAGAGTCCAGATTCGTCAGCCTTTGAACAAAGTCTTGATTCAGAAATTCTTCAGGAAGCCTCAGCCTAGGACAAGGGCTGAATCATTAGTCCCTCTTGTTCTGAGGCTTCCAGCTTCTTGGTTTTCCAGCCCCTCCTATGACGTGAGCAGCTGCCTCCTCCATGTGCTGCTCACCCTGATGTTCTGCCTCACCATAAAGCAAAAGGGTCAAGTGACTGACTATAAACTAAACCTTTGAAACTACAAGCCAAAATAAAATTTTCCTCCTTTTAATTGATTTCCTCAGGTATTTTGTCACAGTGACAGTAAGCTGACTATCACACTTGGGAAACTATATTTCCACCATTAAAAAATAAAAACAAATGGGTAGAAGATGCAAAGGCAAAAATCATAAAGGTGTAACTTAGGGCTACTCTAATACAATGGGAAAAAGAAGGAGATATGGGGTACTTCATTTTCAGAAGGATAGAATAGACTTATCAAGTCATTAAATGGAGTGACATCACACCATTCTCAATGGCTATTTCACATGAATATTTCAGATTCTGGCTTTTGTTTGAACTATAGCTTAAAGAAATAAAAGACAATTATGTAGTATTTTTTTCTCCATCCCAGACACCTGCAACATTATTTAACCTTTTTCAGATGGCATACAAAAACAATATTTAATTCATAGTCAAGCCACTTGTGACCTAGTCCAACTATGCTGCTACATATAGAGGCTTTGAGCTAGTTACTTTCTGGGCTTCAAGTTTCTTATCTATAAACAGAGAGTGGGTTTGGTTATATCAATCATCCTATTACTGCTATTTGTCATCACCTAGAATGACAATGTGTTAGTAAATGAGAAAAGTATTTTAATTTGGGATAGTATTTGATTAAACTAAAACACAAAACAAAACAAAAAACCCCAAAACCATACCAAACAAACAAACAAACAAAAAGAGTGGAAAAGGTCATGTTTTTCAAAGAGTTTTTTAACATTTTCTTTTCATGTTTAAAAAGTCTACATTATAATTGTTTTAAGTACTCTGATTCCTTTTGTTGTTATTTTAATCATATAAAATTGTGTCCAAAACTCAAAATTTTGATGTGCTACCCTCTAGTGGTAACTAAAACCTATTGTTTAATTCCATCTGAAACCACATTCAGATATTTCTTTGGTTCATAGGACAGGGGTAAGAAGAGTTTTGCTTTAAATTTCAATTATTTATCATCCATCTCATAGAATGGTCCATAAAACTGGGGCCTCAGACTTAAATGGTTTATCACACAGCTCCCCAGAGCTACTTAAGACCATCTAAACAAGGCTCTGGTAGTGAAACCCACAAATCAATGAGAACCCAACAGACTCTTTAGCCCACTGGAATTTGAAAAACTACTGTCATGTCTTATTTCAGTGCCTGTTACTCCTTGAAGTTATGGTATGGATGTGGGCAATACCATAAATCTAGTGTGTAGTTAGGAAGCAAATCTCTAAATATTGGGGAGAGAGATGAATTCAAATTCAAAATCTCCCCCCCCTTTTTTTTTCCCAATCAGTACTTGGGGATTGAACCTAGGGCCTTGCATATCCTAGGCAAATACTCTACCGCTGAGCTGCCCCTCCAGAGCCATTTTTATTTTTTATTTTGAGACAGGGTCTCAGGAGTTTTAGTGAGGTTCTCAATCGCTCCTCCTTGCCAGTACAATGAGGCTTCCAGTTGGCCTCCTTTTGGGATCCAGGGGAAGAATGAGCTACCCTGGGCTGTTTTCTCTTATAAAGATAGGGGTTGGGAAACTGTATGTCTGGGTCACCTTCCTGTGTTGGGTAAGGGGGCATGACACTTTGCTGCTATGTGGTTTGTTAAGCCCTGAGGTGGTCTGGAGGCACCTCACCTTGCCACCTTTCAGTATTCTCCTTCAGCTGTGTCTTGACCATTTTAAAGGCTTATAGTTGTGCCTAATGGGGAGGAGCAGGGAGGAACTTGTCTTCGCCATTTTGTCCTGGCTAGAAGTTAATCTACTTCATCTTAATGAAAACAAGAAACTCAGTTTAAACAAATAATTCAAAAAATTTCTGCCATTCTGTTTCCATCTGCCATAGAGAAGGCGAGGGCTTCTTTTCCTTCAGCAGCTCCTCTCTCCCACTCTCCACACTTTACTCCGCTCATTCCCCTCCCTACACTCTTTCCACATCCTGGGTTATAATTTTGGAGTGACTTTTAGGCTATGAAGACTAATGGCAGAAAATTCAGAAACACAAGATATGACAGTCTTCATTGTACATTAAATACAAAAGGAACTGTAAATGAGGCAGGCTTAAGTTTTCAGGGCTTTCTTGGTGTTTCGTTGTTTTTTGTTTTTTGTGCTTTGCAGTATTTGGGGGTTTGGGGGTGGAACCCAGGGCCTCTCACATACTTTCCAACTGCTCTAACACTGGGCTGCACCTCCAGCCTATTTTTTATTTTTTATTTTGAGTCAGGGTTTCGCTAACTTACACAGGCTGCCTCTGATACCAAATTTGTGATCCTCCAGTCTCAGCTGCCTCAGTTGCTGGGATTACAGGTGTGTGCCACTGTGTCCTACTTCTTAGTGTTGTTAAATTAATTGTGATATTATATAAGAAGAGATATGAGATTCACCCACTTAATGTTAATGAGTGATAGAACTTACATGTTTCAACCCTTTTAGGGTCATTTGTACTTAATATGGATAAAAATGAAGCAAAATAGAGCCCTGAAGGCATGATTTCAGATAGGATATTATTTCACAGCAGTGATCTTTGAAGTGAGGTAGTGCTAATGATTCAGTATATTTGAATCTAGGAAGAGGCTAGCATGGATTCTACAATTATCATTGTTATGCCTTCAATCATAATATTTCAAAGTTTTGATCTTTCAAAAAATAATACAGGAGTTAGAAAGATTTTCAGGTTTGATAAAAACCAAGACTGAGCTGGGCATGGTGGTGCACACTTGTAACCCCTGCCACTCAGGGGTTGAAGCATAAGGACTGTGAATTTGAGGCCAGATGTAGCCTACACAAGTTATCAAGACCCTGTTTCAAAATTTAAAAAAAACAGGCTGGTGGTGCAGCTCAGTGGTAGAGCACTTGCAGTGTATGTGCCAGGTTGTGGTTCAAACCCCAAGTACTGTAAAGAAAAAAAAAACCAACACAACAAGATTGAATAAAATCACTTTGGATAATCAAATGACACAAACTACATCTTCCTATGGGGCTCACTATTACTTGGGCACTAGGTGTACAGCTTCTTGTCTTCTGAATCAGAATTGGGGAATCTGTTTTACTCCTTTTTTCATAGATATGGATTCAATGTGGCCATGCTGATATTCTTGCCCAACACTCTGGCAGTGTTCCTTCAAAATACACATTTCTCGCCCTTAACTGTTAAAGTGTGACAGGTGTCATATACCTCTCTCACCACATCATCATGTAATGCCACAGCCTACCACTATCAAAGATGTTACACATCCAACTTACCATTGTCAAGCATGTCACACATATATCGTACCACTGTGAAGTGTTTCATATTTTAGAGACTTATAAGACAGAAATTGATTATCAGATGGAGTTATGTCTTTATCTTATTTATTTCTTTATATTCCTACAGGGCTAATAAATACAGTTTAATTAGATTGGGGTCATATGTGAGATAGTGCAGGGTGTCTGATCTTCAGCATCCCTTTTGTCCTTTCATATCTTATCGCTTCACTCTTCATGAATTTTGTTATTTGTTTTTATTAATATAAAACACAATAGAGACATAACATTCAAAGCAATCAATATTGGCAAAGGAGAATTTGTTTACTTAACAATATTAAAATAGTCAATCTGGCTGGGCAGTGGTGCACACCTGTAACCCAAGCAACTCAGGAGGCTGAGGCAGGAGGATTCCAGGTTCGAGGCCAGAGGCAGCCTGTGAAACTTAGCAAGGTTCTGTTTCAAGATAAAAAATAAAAAATGGCCTGGGGTACAGTGTAGTGGTAGAGCACTTACAAAGGATGTGCAAGGCCCTGGGTTCAACCCATAAATACTGAAAAACAAAAAAGTTCAATCTAAGCTGGGTGCCATGGCTCAGGACTATGATCCCAGCTACTCAGGAGGCTGAGGCAGGAAGACTGTGAGTTCAAGAGCAGAGGCAGTCTGAGCAACTTAGTGAGACTCTGTCTCAAAATTAAAAACAAAACAGGGTCTTGGAGTGTGGCTCAGTGGTGGAGTGCTTGCCTAACATTTGCAAGGCTATAGGTTCAATGCCTCCAGTACTGCACCTTCTCCCAAAAAAGTTCAATATACTTTTATCTAAAACTTAACCCTTATAGCATTCATTCTTTTTCTGTATTGGTAGCACTCATCCAATTTTGACAGGCCACTCATTCCCATAGCCTACACTCTAGGAAAAAAGAGCAAGTGTTTTTCCTCACCATCTGGAAAATGTTAAAGATATTCATAGAAAGGAAAAAAGCTTTTCTTGTGGCTTATATTTGTTCTCTTGTTATGTGGGCATATGAAGTCTAGAAGCAAATGAAAGAGGAGGCAGATCTTTTGTGTGGAGAGATAAAGAAGGTGTGGAGTTATGTCTGGGAGTGAAGAAATAAGTGAGACAATTTAGAAAGGACAATGACCTCAGCCCAAGGCATTTACCTAAGAAGGCTTTATCCCATGACATATGGCATGCCTAGTGAGTAAAACAAGAGAAGGATCATCTGCAAAGAAATTGTTAAAGCTTATGATCCACAATATCTTAGACTCATTGCCAGTTACTCACATAAGTATTCATGCATGTAAGCATTTTCCTTTATTCATAATACAAGCCATGCAGCTTATGCCAGATAGGACTCCAGTCTGCACCCTATTCTGTTCATTGCCTGCATGTTGTTTTTAGGTGACACTGAGTCAGGTCCAACTCATAGTGACCTGCTATGCACATAACCTTTTTTATGTTTAAGCCATTACTGCAGCCACTGTGTCTCTGCTAAGTGCCTGTCTGTGGTAGCATTACACTGTGCCGTGAGACTTTGTACCCCTCCCCATCCAATGACATCCATGCATGCACCTCTCAACAATGTCATGGATCTTCTGAAAAATCAAGTTTCTATAGCAGGGCAGTGATGAGTATAACCCATATTTATTTCTTAGCTAGTCCGGTCTGAAGATGTTAAATTTTCTAGGCTTTTCAAAGGCAATAAGGAGATATCACCCATCAGGATCCACCTTCACTATTATAGGAGAGAGACAGAGACAATGGTGGTCTTCAAGACTGCTTGAGTGCCTTAGCAGAGACTAGAGTTAGAAAGGACAGGGGGGAAAGAGGGATGACAAACAGAAGAGGGAAGATCAGAGAGTGGACCTCCATGTTCTCCTAACGCTACCTTGAGGGACCTGAAAGGTGAAAATGACAAACATTATTGTTTTCTTAGCCCACAGGGTTACAGATTCTTGACACTGTTCAGTCATGGTCAACCTCATGCTTCAGGGAAGCTTTGCACTTACTCCCAACCCCAGTGTGAGTCTAATTTGAACTTTGCTCTCTGTGGTCTTGCCAGTGATTGGTTTTAGAATAGGCATGTGACACACTTACAATCAATGAGATACTCAGGTGAGACCAGTAGGAATTCCAGGAATTCTTGGAGAGAGAGAGAGAGAGGGGAGAGGGGAGAGGGGAGAGGGGAGAGGGGAGAGGGGAGAAGGGAGAGGGGAGAGAGGAGAGAGAGAGGACAGAAGTAAATTTTCTTCCTTCCTTACATCTTGATATATTTTGGAGCTGTCATGCCTAGAACTACTATAGCCATCTTGTAACTGTAACAAGACAGCTGAGAGGTTCAAGATAAATTTCAACTCAAGCAATAATGAGCCACTCTGTTAAAGGACCCTGAAATAACCCTATTTTTAGCTTTTGGGAATATAAAAAGATAGATCTTTATTATTTGTTAAGCCAATTTTAGTTGGGTTTTCCTGTCACTTCCAGCTGAAAGCATACCAAATAAATCAGTAACCTGATAGAAAATTAAATAAATATTTTGCATCATTTTGAGGTAGGCTTAAGACCATAAGGAAAAAGGAAACCATATGGCAGCTAAACACTAGTACAACAGCAGAGCTACATTACAGCAGGATGTCATGCAACTGCTCAGACAGGGAAAATCAAGACCTTTCCAGACCTGGCTGAGACTAACATAGTTGACCAAGACAATCATTAACTGTTTTTTGCTTCATTTTAATGGTATTTCTATCATATTAGCATTGTGGGTTTGGCTGTTCCCATTATGCATTTGATATCATGACACATCTGAAAATCTCATATAAGCCTAGAAAAGGGGAGTAAACCCTATTCCACAAAAGCCTCTGCTCATTCTGGGAATTCCCTGCCTTAGCAAATGAATAATCCTCCCCTTCATTAAGCTTGACCATAAAATGTGCTGTCCAAAAAACTAGCAGATGCAACTCATACTGAGAATGCCTACACTCACTCCTTGAGTTTTTCATTCTGTAATAAAACTTCCTCCCAATTCCTTACTTTGTCTCATCTCTGAATTCTCTCTGATGGTGACAAGAACCTCCTGGAAACACTGGATGGAGGTCTTTTCTATCTGGTCTCTCTAATCTCTCCTTGAGACCTCCTCAGCCCTAATTGCCAAAAACAATGTCATGGACTCCTTGTGGACTCATGATCAGCTTAGAGTAATCTTGCTTTCTTTCTGGTAATGGACTATGTTAGCATCTCCTTCCAGATGTTTCTGAGGTTGCAGAGACTACAGATTACAGAAGAATGTTCCTATAAATAGCAAATAGTTTTTCTTCCAACATGGTTAATATGGGGAATAAAACTGAGGAAAGGACCCCCATCAGAATCTGAATAAAATATCATATAAGAAGATAAAATAAAAGATATGTGAATTCAGATCCAAACCAAAATACCCATTTCCAGAAATGGAACACATACTCACAAGCAGGAAGGTAGGCTGTAGCCTATGCTAAAATCAGAGTACTATGAGAAGCAGGGATGAGCCCTAATGGCTGGCTTGGGGAGTTTGGGTGCCTAGGCAGAAAAAAATTGTCCAGGACACAAGTTCTATTCATACAGGGAACTGGAGCTAGGATACTTTCAATAAGCCAGGAGTCCTAGGAATTGAGAAAACTCTATCCCACCTGTGGAGGCAAACAGCAAGAGAGCTTGCTGAATCCCCAGGTTTGAGGTTACGCCAAAAAAAAAAAAAGTATAGTTAGGAAAGTTGAACCCACCACTTTGTGAACAAGTAAGTCCAAATCAGACTATCATCAACTCCTAGTTGAAAAATCACGATGAAAATCAACCCAAAATGAGGAAAACTCACAGAACGTCAGAAGAAACAAAGTCAAAACAGCCCACAGGGACAATTTTCACAATTCAAAGAAACCAAAACATCTATAGAAATGGGTCTCAAGTGAAGATGAGCTCTAAATTAAAGATTCAAACCATGGAGGGAGTGAATTACTGAGATGGAGAGTGAGATAATACAACAAAAAGAAGAATCTGCATATTAAGAACAAGAAATGACTGAATTACCTGCAAGCAATTTTAAAATTATTATTTTTTAAAAGGTTTAAATAGATAGGAGAAAAAAGATAAAGCAACTACAAAACTGTGAACAGAATAGATTTGAAAAATGTGAAAGAATGCACTGGAAATCTTAAAATGAAAATTGAAACTTACTAGCCTGGGTCTGTAATTCCAGTGACTCAGGAGGTTGAGGCAGGAGCATTGCAAGTTCGAGGACAAAGGCAGCCTGCATAGCTCAACAAAATCCTGTCTCTCAAAACAACAACAACAACAATAACAACAAAAAGGTTGTGGGGCAGGTGCAGCTTAGTAGTAGAGCAGTTGCAAAGTATGTGTGAGGCCCTGGGTTAAACCTTTGGGCACCATACATACATACATACATACATACATACATGCATACATGCTACATAAATTGTAATTTACTAAAATTTAAAAAAATTGATTCACTAGTAGAATAACAAGATGAAGGAAAAAAAGTCTATATTGGAGTACAGATGCAAGATAATGACCTAGAATATGTAATAAGAAAATAAAAACAAGTGACATTAAGACACCAAAGCTAGGAAGATATGACTTAATATGTCTGATAGGAATTGTAGAAGGAGAGAATAAAGTGACTATGAGACACCTAATGTTAGAAGAGAAAATGACTGAGAATTTTGTAGCACTGAAATAAAACATTATCAATCATAATGTGAAAGGAGCCCCCCCAAAGATTCAAATAGGATGAGCAGAAACAAGTTAATATCTGTAACAATCATTATTGTTAAATTGCAGAATATCAGACACAAGTAAAAATATTAAAGGTTACCAGAGATTAAAAGGTATAGTCCTTAAAAGGAATGATAGCTCTATTGACAAAAGACTTTGATCAGTAATAATAGCTAATATGCACTGAGTAATTCCAGTGGGTCAGGCATCATTTTAAATATCTGTTAATTAACATCCACATCTTTGTAATGGAGAAGATACTGTTGCTATTTTCATTTCACAGATAGATGCAGAACAGTGGACAATAGACAATGGAATGATATATTTGAAGTGGTAAGGCTTAAACAATTCTTCCTATAATTCTATCTCCTATCAAACTTCCATCAGGTGTAGCCTGGAGGTTATTTATTTATTTCTTGAATGGTAAATTCAATAACCTATAAACATTTCCTGTTGTTGTTAGGTACTGTCAAGTCGGGTCCAACTCAGAGTGACCCTATGTACAACAGAACGAAATGCTCCCTGACACTGGGCCATGACCAGCACTGTCAGTGCTTCTCTGCTATTCATAGGGTTTTCAATGACTGACTGTTTCAGGAGTGGGCTACCAGGTCCTTCTCCCATTTTTGCGGTGCTGGGGATCAAACTCAGGCCTCAGAAAGTACAGAGCAGCACTCTACCAACTGAGCTAAATCCCAGCTAATAAGCATTTAAAGAGTTAAATAATAATAGAAAACATTACATATAATCACACAGGTGTTATACTGTCATAAATTATTCAGAGTTGCTTATATCGTCACTTTGCATATTCAGTGAGAAGGGTAAGGGCTGATGGAAGATACATTTTTAACCAAATCATTTTGTTTTTCATTGCACACCCAAGCTAAGTTTAAAAAGCTGGGGGATAAAATCTGCAGTTTAAGCTAGGACAGTGAATCCTTTCTAAACATTCCCACAGCACAAACAATGGTCCCCTCTATCATTGAAGAGAGCCTCCTGTAAGTATTTCAAACCAGAGGGCTCTGCTACAGGGAATTGCTTAAGTGGGTGATGGAGTAGACAAGGAAACACCCAGCACTGTGGGGCCACCCTGAATTTAGAAGAAGCAAGGAAGCCACTACTCACCTAAGGCTGGAGTGAGTAAAGCAGGACATTGCCTGGTGGGAACTGAGACCAAGGAGATGCGTGCCATCCTGCAGGAACCAGAGTTACAGAGACATTGCAGCTACTGCTGGAGATGCTACCTGAAACAGAGCAGAGGTAGCAGCAAGTTAGTATCCTGGCTTTATCCTTCCCTTGCTCCCCAGCTTTCATGGGGCCTTCCTTTATCTAAAACCAACTCACAGCAGAAGGCAAGGCAGCCTAGGAGTCTCCTGCAAGGTACAGTCAGATGAGGACAGAAAACAGATCTGAGAAGAGTTAAGTGATGGTCACAACTCACTCTAAGCTGGTAAGTTCAGGAGAGTCACTGCAATTGCTCTTATTTCAAGTACAGATCTCTTCAGTGTCTGAGACCTGTTCAGTGTCTGCTCTGCTGCCTGTCTCTTCCATCTGCCTGAGGTCTTCCACTTTAGCTTAGTGACAGTCAATGTTGGCCTAAAAGAGGAGCATGCATTTTGTGAGTGAGTGACTAAACTGGTTCCTCTTGTCATGCAAAGGTATGGCTTGTTTCTTGTGAGAGCCCTGTTCTGCATGGTATGGATATGACTTCGCTTAAGACCATCCTTCTACTGAGCTTTCTAGAATACAGATGTCCTCTCAAATCTGCTATGCCTAGAAGCTAATAGTGGAATGTAAAAATAGCTTTTGCTGTCTGTATGGCTTTTCTTATTTGTATTCTAAGTAAAATCACTTAGGTAGACACAGAAAGCTCTACTTATTTGCATTTATTTTGCCCACAGAAAATGTACAGTTCACATGACTGCTCCACTTCAAAGAAATAATCAAAATACCAATTGCTTGAACTGTAAAGACAGGAACTCAGAAAACTCAGGATAAGGATGGTAAATTAGAGCACATTTTAAACATAAATGAAAGATGCTTTTGCCATGTTTATCTTCAACTTATATCTCCAAAGCCCAAGTAGAAAAAAATGTGGAAAATTACTTCGTCCTTTCCATAATTTTGTTTTTGACCACATGAATAAGAAAAGCTGTCCAAAGTCAAATCTCTGTTATCATTTGGAATATATAGCCAGAATCTAGAATATGATTATTCCTGAATTAACATTAAGCAATCCTTGGTAACCATTTTTATTTACCTTCAAAAGAAAAGCCTCTGAATGAAAAATATGCCATCATATGCTATTAAACAGATGAAAGGAGTGCTGATTTTCATTTAAAATCTGTGACTGGCTATAATATTTTCACCAAAATATTTATCTTTTGTTACCCTCTCTTAGCTTTGGTAGAGGTTCATTGTTTAATGGTGTATCATAGTATTAAGACTGATGGATATTCCTGATGATAAAAAATATATGATTTTTGGTGGCAAGGTACTTAATTATTAACAAATCTGTCCAGTCCTGGGGTAGACTTTGTCAAAGAACTTAAATGCTATCAATAGGCAATGATTTTGGCTTTTTGAACTGCTTATTTAGCTCAGTGGGTAGAGCACTGCGCTGCAGTCTCTGAGGTCCCGAGTTCAATTCCCAGCACCGCAAAAATGGGAGAAGGACCTGGCAATCCACTCCCAAGGCAATCCCGAAGCACTCAGCCAGTGAAAACCGTATGAGGGTCGTTATGAGTCGGATACTGACTCGATGGCACCTAACAACAACAATGCTTATATTTTCTAGATAATATTCAGAGCATGTGGGTAGTGTCGGTCAATCAGTTACATAAGAAGGCTTTAGTGCTCTGTGTGTGTGTGTGTGTGTGTGTGTGTGTGTGGTATTTTTCATAAAGAACATTAGCACCCTCTTCTGAATGACTTTGGAGGCCATAATGAAAATATTCTGACAATCTTTCCCCATTTCTTAACAATGAAAACTCTGAATATTCATCAAATTTTCTCCTGATTAAAGCCCAACCTTGGAGTAATTAAATTATACTGTATATTTCAGAAATACTGATAAGTGCTGGAGTCAAAAACATTTCATTGCTAAATGTAACCCACTGAGAATATACATTTGACTTATGAAAAGAGAAAAAGATGCTTCTTCCACATTTCTCACAGTGAGTGTCCCCAATGACTATTAAACATGCAGAGCTATCTGAGGAGGAAGGGAACACAGGGCAGACAAGAAAAGCAGATTTGCATATTCTTCTCTCGGCTGTCCGTGTTTGAGAAAAAAAGTATCTTCTCATATGCTTTTACTAAACTGGATTTCTTTACAAAATCAGATATCTTTTAAATCAGACTTCCTGGAGGGCCCCAGACAATCCTGTGATATATGGATTATGATGCTGATGATGGAGATGTGATTGCACTTGCTTGTTTGATGGATTGATTAGTTCACTCTTAATTCCAGAGATCTTTAGTTAGTACCTACAGTGGGCCAGGCTGTTTTAGGTACTGGAGATACAGGGAACTGGTTTGAGTTCCTGACCTCATAGGGATTATATGTATGGGGAAAGGAGATAGATACAATACAGAAGTAAATACATAACATGCTACTGTTTCTGTTAGGTGCTGTGGAGTCGGGTCTGACTCACAGCAACCCTATGTACAACAGCATGAAACACTACCTGACACTGTGCCATGCTCAGCACTATTGTCAGTGCTTCTCTGCTATTTACAGGGTTTTCAATGACTGATTGTTTTGGGAGTGGGCTGCTGGGTCCTTCTCCCAAGTCTGCAGCACCAGTGTTCCCAAATAGTCTCCTGTCCAAGTACTAACTAGGCCCAACCCTCTTTGCTTCCATGATCTGACAAGATTGGATGCCAGGGTGATATGGCTGTAGACACATAACATGCTAGAAGATAATCAATTCTATGTAGAAAGATAAGACAGAGTGAAGGACATAAGAAGTGTGGATGCAGGGCACTGGCATTTAATACTGAGGTGTCAGGAAAGTCTTCATTAAAAAACTAACATTTGAGCAAAGGCCTGAAGAAAGTGAGAGTTTAAACACTGTGGATATTTAGAGGAATATAATTCCAGGTGGAAAGATCAGCATGTGCAAGCCCCCTTAGCCAGGCCCCTTGACTTGCTGTAAACACTTCCAGTAGTGTGAAGGAGCTGAGTATGTCACAGTAGTTCAGAGCTTGCTTTTGAATTTAAAAATTTGAATACAATTCTATACACAGTCATTTGCTGCAAAATGACATTTTAGTCATCAGCAGATCACATATATGATAGTGATCCTATAAGATTATGTTGGAGCTGAAAAATTCCTATCGCCTATTGATGTCATAGCATTATAATGTCATACTGCAATGTATTACTCATATATCTGTGGTGACACTGGTGTAAACAGGCCTGTTGTACTGCCAGGCATATAAAAGGATAGCACATGCAATTATGTAGAATACATAATACTTGATAAGAAGTGTTTATGTAGTTCCTGTACTATCCTTTTTGTTGAATTTTAGAGTGTTCTCCCTCTATGTACAAAAAAAGTTTACTGTTAAAAAGTATACTATATTTTGCTGGCAGCCACTTGATATATCCCATGCTTGTATAAATGCTCTGTAATGTCTGCCCAGCAACAAAATCCCCTTTCTTAGAACTTATCCCCATTGTGATGTGACAATGATTATATTAAAAATTGACAGATGATTTTAAATCTCTGAATCTTTATTTTCTCACCTATTAAAATTTATACAGTTTGATTCTTCTCAGTATCATGGTTAAGATAAGTGACATAGTACCTGCAAAGAGTTAGCATGATACCTGGTATTGGGCTAAGTTCAATTCCTGTTAATTACTATAAAGAAAAACAAATGCTTTGTAGGAAAACTTGACTTTCTGCAATGTTTGGACATGAAATAGATCACATAGGTTGAACTGGAATGAATACTAGTCCATAATTTATTATGAGAAGAAATGTTTCTTTTTTCTGTGTGATCCTGGACAAGGTGCTTTCCCTCTATGAACCTTTGGCTTTGCAAAATGAGGAAATTAGATTGGAGGTTTTCAATCTAAAACCTCCAGGTTGTATGAGAGCTTCTCTCCCTATCTTAAAATCCCTGGGTGAAATTTTAGATTTGTGGTAAGGATAATGAGGGACTTGGCCATCAAGATTGGCCCTCGAGGAAGGGTGGATTATGAAGCGCAGAATTTAGTAGTTAAGGTCTCTGGCCAAGGTGCTATCCTGAAAGGTGGCTGAATTTACATATACCACAAAAGCATCGCTTTCTTCCAAACTCTTGTCTTCTTGAGATATTTTCAAAATGCTCCATCATCTAAGTCCAACTCCAGCTCTCGAACTACACCACTGGTTTCCTATCACAGGATTGAAAATTTTCTTTCCAATTCTTCTTCCCCAAATGCCATCCCCTCTCTTTCTGATTCTGGAGGGAACAGCATTTTCCAACCTCTCTCAGTGAATCAACCCAAAAGATGAGTTAAGTGGTCAGGTGACAGGAGAGCAGACAGCTTCTGACTGTGAAGGAGCAGGAGGTAGAGAAAGGGATCCACTGAGGGCCATTTATTTGTATTATGGCATGAATGTGGCTAAAAGATGGAGCTAGGAATCAGGAATCCAATCTATACCTCATATGGTCTCTTTCTCCATGTTTGAATTACACAACACACCCTGCTTCACCTACCTTAATAATATATAAGCAGGCTTGAACAGAACTGTCAAAGTAATGATGAGCAGCTAACTTCCCAGAGGGAAAGTAATGTACAGGGAGACCTTAGCATTGAAAGATATTAAGGGGTAGTTCAGCAAAGTCTGTTCCAAGAAATACTACGGCTTATTTTTAAAAACTTACCTCATTTTCCTTGCAAAATTTCCCAGGTTCCTAGAACCTATTAAAATCAATACTGTAACACTCTGGACACTGACTTGTTACAGGTTTTTTAACCTATGTGAGTTTTAGCCTGTACTGTAAAATGGGTGATGCTAATTACCCTAGGGGCTGGGATTTGGCTCAGTTGGTAGAGCACTGCTCTCCAGTCTCTGAGGTCCCAAGTTCGATTCCCAGCACCACAAAAATGGGAAAGGTATCTGGCAATCCATTCCCAAGGCAATCCGGAAACAGTCAGCCATTGAAAACCCTATGAGGGTCGCTATGAGTCGGATACCGACTCAACGGCACCTAACAACAACAACAATTCCCCTACAGCATTGCTTGGCACACAGTCTGGTTTTTAGAACATGGGTGCAATTACGATCAAGGTAGAGGTGAAGGGTAGTTGCAAGTAGCCTAGGAGTTACTCAAATTTCAAGGGATTTTCTAGCTGGAAGAAAATATGCAGATTTCAGTGAGATATAGGTAAATATGAAATAAAAAACATAATAAATGGACACAGAAAGGATTTACAGAGTTTCTTAGATGTTACATATTTAAGGTGTCAAAAAATTAATCATACACAGGCAATTAGTCCTCATCTATTTCTCTTAAAGTTCTTATGTGTCTTCTCTTTGTGGAATTTTTTATAGTGGAAAATCTTTAAGGAAGTGACAGCATAAGATATACGAAATGGATGCTTTGCAATGTTTGAATTGAGACCAAAATCCATTGTGCTAATTAGTTATTGGAATCTGCATAATTACACATGCTCAAGAGACACTCACTGATTATGCTAGCTGTCTCTCATGGCTGCTATCACGTGAGCATTGGAACAAATGCCATTTTGATGAGACTTAGCCTAGCCCTGCATTTGCAGTTTGGAGATATGGTGACATTGTTAATAATAATTAATATTAACTCTGTGTTAGTGACTCAGTTTTTCATCCTAAGTTTGCTATGTCTGTCTCTACTAACAGTTATTCAGTTGCAATTAAATGAAATAGAGAATGGAAAGCAAATTGCCTTAAATTCTATATAATCTGTGTCCCAAAACAAAAGTAAATATACGTATAATTCTTGAAAAAAATCTATTTAACATACTTTAGGATTATTTAACACAACTTTTTGCATGTCAATTCAGGTAAGCAATTCAGGTAACACAAGATGTAAAGTTCTAGAATGTCTGTGAGAATATGTTCAATCACTCATAATTAAAGATATGGAAAATCAGAAACCAAGAGATAATATTTCCAGCTATCATACCAAAAAAATGTCAAATATCAGATAAACCCTAGTGGGTGAAGCTATGGAGAAAAATGCAATCTCAAGCAAGATGGTGACAGTGTAACTGGTTTAGAGGGGAAAGTGGTGATACCCATCGATATTTGTAAACCATCCTTTGTCCCAGGAATTCCAGTGCTAGGATTTTTATTGTCAATATTCTAACATACATTCTCAAATTCTACAGGCATGAGTATTTATTGCAGCTTGTAACAACAGCAGCAACCCAAATGAAAATGACAAATGACTACTTGACTACCCACGACTCCACAGCACCTAACAACAACAAAGAATCGTAAACAGGACATATACACATGTGATGAGATAGCATTTTGTAATGTCAGCTTTTTTTGTGTTTTGGCTTCAATTTGTCTTTCATCTGGTGTGATGCATGCTTTGCTTTAGGGGACACATGACACAGTAGGATGTAAATAAGAACTAAATAGAGAATGTTTGGTTTCCAAGTTTCAAAAACCTAGACCCTGATGTAAACAAACTATTCAGAGGTTTGTGCAGTGAATAAGAGAAACCTATTTACCTGCTCCCAGAGATAAAAATTCTGTGTTGGGAGGGTGAGGAGTTATAAAGAAAGTATGCATGAGCTCCCAAAGGATCCTTTCATTTAAGTCTGAATCCAAAGGTGGGAAGTCATGAAAACCACAGATTATTTTGCTGAGTCTGGGAAAAAGGAAAACTTGCTACTTAATTACACACCAGGAAATGATAAGCCACCCAGTTTTGTCAGTATTGTGACATAGTGCTGAAAGAGTATAGTAGGTATTGCTGTGTGGATCTGAGACAGCTTGCAAAATTTTTCCCAAATTCAGCATGGCACAGAAATTCCATGTGTCTGAGTATGACACAGACATGCTACGAAGCTCTGAAGGGCCTAGAGTGGAAGCCAGTGATGGATGGAAGAAGTCTACATGGATCAACAACTGAGGAATAGGCAGGAGAAAATACACCTTTCCACTTTGGCCGACATGGAAACACACACAACTACCAAGTGCAAGATACCTTCACCTTGCCCATGCTCTTTCTTTTCTGCATGAGCCTCACGGAATTCAGACAAATGCCAAGCAGGAAAGCCCTGAATAGGCAGAGATTCAGTTTTGACCACTCAAGAGAATAGATTTCTCAGATAAAATAAAGTTGAGTAAAAGAAAACTAAAGGCAATTACAGGCTGGAGTTTAGCTCAGTTAGTAGAATGCTGCTCTGCATGGTCTGAAGCCCTCTGGGGTTAGATCCCTAGCACCACAAAAACGGAAGAAGGACCTACTCCTGAAACAATCAGCCATTGAAAACCCTATGAATAGCAGAGAAGCACTGACTTAGTGCCAGGCATGGAAGTGTCAGGGAGTGTTTTGTTTTTTTGTACATAGGGTTGCTGTGAGTTGGATCCAACTCAATGATACCAAACAACAACAACAACAACAATAACAGGGAAGAAACTATGTTTCTTCTAATTGTACGCCCAACACTGGATACAGTCAGATCTTTGATCATGGATCCACTAATATTCTCTGGACAAGGGCATGAGGTCACTAGGGAAGATCCTAATTCAGTAGGACTGGGGGGTCCTCATAAGAAAAGGAGGTTAACACCAGAAGATTAAATACCTTGGAATCAATCTAACCAAAGATCCTTCCGATCTATACAAGGAAAATTTCAAAACATTAAAGAAAGAAATAACAGAGGACACCAAAAAATGGAAAGACCTCCCCTGCTCCTGGATGGGGAGAATTAATATTGTAAAAATGGCTAGCCTACCAAAAGCAATCTATAGATTTAATGCAATACCCATTAAAATTCCACTGACTGACTTCACAGAAATAGAAAAAATGATCCAAAAATTCATATGGAACCACAAAAGACCACGTATAGCCAAAACACTTTTAAACTGCAAATCTAATGCAGGGGGAATCAATC
>VMDO01005818.1:82262-107488 GCA_007922755.1 Pedetes capensis | reverse complement strand
AAAGCAAAGATGTCACATTGAAGATGAAGGTGCGTCTGACTCATGCCATGCTATTTTCAGTGGCATCATATGGTTGTGAAAGCTGGACATTGAACAAGAGAGACAGAAAAAGAATTGATGCTTTTGAATTGTGGTGCTGGAGACGTCTATTGAATATACCATGGACTGCCAAAAGAACCAACAGATCTGTCCTAGAAGAGGTACAACCAGAGTGCTTCTTGGAAGCAAAAATAGCCAGACTGCGTCTTACATATTTCGGACATGTAGTCAGGAGAGAACAATCCCTGGAGAAGGACATCATGTTTGGAAGAGTGGCAGGTCAACGGAAAAGAGGAAAACCCTCCACCAGATGGATTGACAGAGTGTCTGCAACAATGGGCTTAAACATAAATAAGATTGTTTGCCTGGCACAGAATCGGCAAGTGTTTCGATCTGCTGTACATAGGGTCACTATGAGTCGGACTCGACTCGACGGCACCTAACAACAACAACAACATATTTGTATTAAGGGTTTGCCGGGTTTTTTTTTTTTTTTTTGAGTTAGACATGACTGATTCTTTTCTAGTTAGTCCTCTTTAGTTCATCTGTTCCTCTCATGAAATTTATTCTTTCCTGTACTTTTGTGGTTAAAACTTCCTTTCTTCCTCCTGTGTGAAGGCTTCCTTTAACTATCTTCTGTAGTACATGATGGGTGTCATGAATTGGTTTAGTGTGTAGTTATCTTGGAAGGTCTTTATTTCTCCATTGATTTTAAATGACAACTTTGTTGGATATAATAATCTTGGCAGTTATTTACTTTCAGGGCTTGAAATATATCATTCCATGCATTACTGGATTTTATGGTTTATTTTGAGAAGTCTTGTGTTATTCTGTTGGGTTTGCCTTTGTAACTATGTTGGTGTTTTTCTTTTGTAATTTTAAAAATTATTTCTTTATTCTGTAGTCTTGGCATTTTAACTATAATGCATTGTGGAGAGGCTCTTTTCTGGTCATGTGTATTTGAGGTTCTAAAGGCCTCATGTTTGCATGATGTCCATTTCGTTCCCCAGATTTGGTAAGTGTTCCTCTGTAATTTCATTGATCAATGAAAGCATAGGTTTTCTATGCTTCTTCTTCTTCTTCTTTTTTTTTTTTTAAATCTCAGATCCATCTTCTACCACTTGTGTTCTTAGATTTGGTCTCTTGGTTATGTCGTAGAGGTTCTGGAAGTTGTGTTCATGTTCCTTACTTTTATTTATTGATATCTGAATGTAGTATTTCCTCAACCTTTTCTTCCATGTAACCTTTCTTTTGCTTGATCTAGTCTACTAGTGATGCTTTCCACAGTGTTTGATTTATTGACTTCTTTTTTCCCACTATTTCTGTTTTTTTTTTATTTCAATTTCATTGAATTTCTCATCCATTTTTCTGACTTTATCTTCTACATTGGTGATTTCCCATCCATGTCCTGAAATGATTTCCTTCATTCATTTGCTTGTTTGTAACTCCTTTGAAATCATTGATCATTTCTACAAGTGGACTTTTGAATTCTTTGACATTTCAACTGTATTAGTATCTTTGCATTCAGTAGTTGAAGAATTATGGTCATTTGGAGGAGACATGTTGACTTGCTTTTTCATGTCTCCTGTGTTTCTGTTTTGTGATCTGTGCATCTGATGAAATGGATATCTCTTCTAGTTTTATTTGGGGATCTTCTTAGTGAGCAGCTGAGAGCTCAGTACTCCAGTGCCACTGTGAGAAGGAAAGATAAACCACTGTTCCCAGTACAATACCTGACCAAAGCAGATAATGAAATATACTTAAAATCAATTGAAGCCAATTACTTCCCCACCAATGTCCATAGAACAGAAAATGGTGATAATAATATAGAGTAAACTATAAGATTACAAATTATTTAGGGTGAAATTAAAAATAGTAATTACCTTAAAAAAATGGTAGGGGGAAGCAGTGAGGGTTAAATAAAAGAAAGAAAAAAGTAGAAGAAAGGAAAAGAATGTTAGGAAGAACAGAAAAGAGTAAAAGTTAAAGAATCCTGATTGTACAATAAGAAAATATGTACACAAAATTAGATAAATATAAGAGGAGGAATGAGAACTAAAAAGGTGAAGAGATTTCTTTCTCTAAATAAAATAGTGAAAATGGTACTGTTGTTGTTGTTGTTAGGTGCCGTTGAGTCAGTATCCGACTCATAGCAACCCTCTGTACAACAGGGGAAACACTATTGTCAGTGCTTCTCTGCTGTACATAGGGTTTTCAATGGCAGATTGCTTTTTGGGAGGGGGTTGCCAGGTCCTTCTCCCAAGCCTACAGCTTCTGGTGTTCCCAGGCGGTCTCCCATCCAGGTACTAACCAGGCCTGACCCTGCTTAGCTTCCGAGATCTGACGGGATCGGATGCCACAGGGCTACAGCTGCAGGCGAAAATGGTACTAAACTATAGTAAATAGAAAGAGATACACAAGTGGCAAAAGTAAAAAAAAAACGCCATGAAAAGATAAATATTACACTAGAAAAAAGAGAAATGAGGACAAAAAAAAGAAAAAGAGAAAGTTCGTGTGGTACATACCTGTAATCTTAGTGATGTGGGAGGCTGAGGCAGGAGGATCTCAAGCCCCAGGCCAGAAGTAGCCTGTGCAACTCAGTGACATCCTATCTCAAAATAAAAATAAGGAAAGAGCGGAGATACCCCACAGTGGTAGAGCACCTGCCCAGTGGAAAGTCCTGGCTTCAATCCCCAGCATAGTAAAAGCAAAACAAAACAAACAGTACTGGAGCAGCTTCTTTCAGTGTCCTCAAATATTTGAGTCTGTTAGGTGGAGGTGGTGGTCAGTTTAAGTTGGAGTCTCTCATCTGATCTCAGCTCAGGATTGCCCCTCTCCACAGTTCCCCTCAGGAAATGGGGTCATCTCCTCTCTCCAATAGGTGGGGCTTCCATCCACCTTGCCTGAACTTCCCACTGCCTTAACTTCTCAGTGTATTGTTGTCCCACCTTCCCTTTCTGTGTAATTGCCTTGGACAGCTGTGTCCCACCCTGAAGTTGTGGCAGGCACCCGCAGGCTCCCTGACCCATGATTTTTCCTTGTTTTCAGACTCAGTCTTATATAATAGGCTCCCTTTCAAGATGGTGGCTGGTCACAGACATGGAGCATGGCAAAATCAATTTCTTCTCCAATGCTGGGCCCCTTGTTAGGGAGAACCACTGTCTCTCCAAGTCCCCTAAGTGGATGCAAGGGCTTTTAGGACTGTGGACTTGTTCTGTGTGGGTGAAGCCTTTGGTTCCCCTCCCCAACTGGGAAGCTGAGGCTGGAAAATGCCCTACTCTCTCCCTTTCCTTGTATAGTCCCTGTGTTGTCTATACTCTTGAGACCTTTCTCAAACCTCCATTATAATTTTTGTGCTTTTATAGTCTTTCTTGCTTTGGAATTGAGTCTGTCTTTCCTATCCTGACTCTTTGGTTTCACTGTGTCACATGGAGCCTCCCTGTAATCTGCTGTCTTGCACTGACCATAAGCTTTTATTTTACTTAAGTCAATACCTAGCAGTGGGAGGGCTGGGTTATATGGTAAGTACAACTTTCATCTTCTAAGAAATAGCCAGACTGTCCCAAAATGAGAGTACAGTTTTTACTTCCACCAAAAAATGATGAGATTTCCAGTGCTCCACATCCTTGACAGCACTTAAAATTATTAATTTTTAACTTTACCATTAAGATAGGTGTTTATTTGTATTTCATCATAGTTTTAATTATTGGCAGTGTTTCTGTAGTGACTAATAATGTTAAGCCTCTGGTTTTTTTTTGCCATCTTTTATATTCATAGTGATTGTTCATCCTTAAAGCAAATGGTTAATTTGGTAGAGAAATTGTATTTTGTTTAATTTTTTTTGCTTAGAATGAAAAATTCAATTCTTAGCCTGAATATCTAAACTCCTCCCCTCTCCCCTAAAGCCTTTAGCTACCTGATAGACATTGACATTGATATTTAGTATGAGTAAAGTAAGATTTTCTCCAAGATAACAGAAAACTATACACAAAGCATTTTTTTGGATAGCTTTGGAAATAAAAAATAACTACTTCCATTCTCTCTGGAGGAGGCTATCCCATCCAGTGAAAGAGGGTCATTAAGCCAAGTTTCTTTTTATAGGAGAAGAAACAACAATAGATGATTCTTTTAAGGGGGCAAGTTGTTTTTCCTAGAGATATAAGGCACTAGAGGATCATAGGATTTTGGTTTTTAAAACAGCCTTAGGATTTCCTCAGGGCAAATATTGATTATTTGTGACTGGTTGTCAAATCAAGAAAGACAATGTGCTTCAGATGTCACTTTGAAAATAAAGAGTTGATGCACCAGCAAGACTGACATATTTCTTTTAGATATGATACAGATAGAAGCAATAACCTGCCCTATGTACAAGATTGAAGAAAAAATTAACAAGACTTTGAAACATTTTATGGTTTTGGTAGAATATACTTACAGTGGACTTCTTTTAGGATTTCCCTCAGGTCCTGGTGTTTCCTTTCTGAAAGCTACTTTTCTTCATGTCATTTAATATCTTCCCCTGGGATGGGCCCTCAGCAGCCATCTTTGCAGTACCAATCGCACCCCATGACTAGAATTGGTCTGATCAGATGTAGGCACCTGACTCAGTCTGGGTCAATCAGGTCTTCTCAATGGCTGTGGAGTTTGAAATGATGTACTTTAGGAGGCACAGCATTTACCTGGTAGACTTGGAATTAGAGAAAGGCAGACTGAGAAAAGACACAAAAATGAGGCTGATTCTTGGAAAGACCAAGAGTCAGACAGAGAACAGACTCTGTCTAGATCACAGACACTTTCCTAAGTGGTCTGGGCCTCAGTTTCTGCCCCAGTTCTGAGTCCTTGTATACTTAGAAACTGTGAGACACTTTCTTTTAAGAATGCCTCTGTAGATTAAAGGTAATTTAAGGGCTCAATTGCAATCAAGAGAATCTCAATGGCAGTGGCATTGGATGATCTTGGTTAGGAAACCCTTCCAACTGTGTTGGCATCCTCGAAGAATTCTTAGTGGCAGGCAACATAATGGTTAAGCTTTATAATGCCAGGTTAGTAACTAAAACTGACAATGGCACACTCTATTAGAAGATAGGTTTCAATCACAAAAACAAATTACTTTATTTCAAACTTAGACTCCTAGGCTCTTATGTTTGGGAGGAAGGTTAGTGGTGTATAGTTTATTTTTTATAACCCTTCACATAGAGTGGAAGACTGCTCTCTGAAGTCCAGACAATTGGCCATATGACCTTTGCTTAAGTCAGTTGCTTTAATTCAAACTCTATACAGATTTGAAGGGTAAATGTTATTTTCTGTTTTAAAACTCACATTTTTCCTCGTCCTCTTCTACTTATTTCAATAAGACAGCTTTTCCTTTTAATGCTTTCTTGAGATTCCTCTTTCAATTTACTTCTGGTGAGTAGATAATGCAAATTTTTTTGCCAGTGGCATTCCAGTATGGATTCAGAAGCACTGATTAATTTTTCTTTTGGTTTCCTGATTGTCTGTTGATGAGTCATGCTCCCAAACTACCTTACATCTGACCTTTTCCAGTGCATTGTAGTTCATCAATCAAAAACTGGGAATGTTTTGGGCAAGGCCATTTTTGACAATATGGAACATACTCACCTCACACAGATTGTGTATCAAGAGACAACCCTGCTCTTTGGGAGTTCACAAAGACTAATGCTGAAGGGAACAAAAGGAAGAAGTTATGGTGGTACCTGCCCATAGTAAATGATCAACCCTTTTGGTGAACCTAGAGGATTACTAGGGCTGGGGTTTAGCTCAGTTGATAGAGTGCTGCTATGTGCTCTGTGAGGCTCTGGGTTTGATCCTCAGCACCCCTAAAATGGGAGAAGATGTGCCAATCCACTCCTGTAGCAATCCCAAAAACAATCAGCCGTGGAAAGCCCTATGAATAGCAGAGAAGCACTGACATAGTGCCCGGTATGGCACATTGGGTAGTGCTTTGTTCTGTTGTACATAGGGTTGCTATGAGTCAGACCCAACTTGAGGGCATCTAACAACAACAAAGGATTACCAGTGACCAAAAGCCATTCCATGGTAGAAAGGGCTTGTTTACACCCTTTGCTCCCAAACCTAAAAGAAAGTAGCCTTTCAGTTTGTGATTTGATTTCCCTCCCCTCACTTCAGAACAATAGTCAGAGTCTACGAGAACAGCACCATTTTGTAGCTAGTTTTAAAGTGTTGCAGACCAGCTGGATTTGGAAGTTCGCAGGACTCCAGAGGTATTGGACTGTGTCAGGCTGATGAATTATGTAAAACCTGTTTTCCCTGAGTATTATTAATCATCCTCAAGCAAATGAAGACATGCTAATTAATTTGTGGTGGTTTTCACCTGCAAATGCCAAAGGAACTAAACCAAATTAAATCTTCTGTTCTCTTCAAGACCAGCACCCTGTTAAATACCCTAAGACTTATCCAAGTCAATTTGAAAGACATGGGTCTTGGTAACTTAGTTTGCTTATGGTTTTGAAATCTTTTCCAAATGTATAGCTCAAAGTTTTAGGTGTAAACACTTGGAAAGGAGATTGATAGAATACAGTGCTATGATTTATAGGTGAACCAGCCTATGCCAGAATTTGGATTAGTTTACCCATGTTTTCTCATGGGTAGGTATTATTAAAGCCCAGAGATAGATATTATTGTTCATACTGTACAACAGAATAGTCTCCTTAAAAAGACTTCAAGTACATTTTCTAGGCCACACAGGTTATAAGTATGGAGCTAGGAAGCAAATTGAAGTCCATTCAGCTCTGTAGTCTGTGCTCTTTCCACTGCACCATGCTCCTTCCAGGGAGACAATCCAGTGCACATGGGCATGTTCACCAACCAGACACCTGCCATGTGCGTTGCAGGCTTTCACTGCATTTTAACAATCAGGGTTTCTCATTTTATTTCTTCCATAGAAGAAAAGTCTCAGAAAAAACAGCTTTAGAGCAGGCATGTCCTCCCCACACACAGCAGGCCACATGTGGCCCAGGACAGCTACTAATAATATAGCCCCACAAAATCTTTGAACAGCCTGTGATTTTTGGCATTTATTTTCTTTATGACTCCCCTTATTCTCTATAGGAACTAATTGCAATATATAATTTATATGTAGCTCAAGACAATTCCTCTTTATTCGATGTGGCCTAGGAAAGCCAAAAGGTCAGGCACTCCCACTATAGAGTCTTCCAATTATTTTTATTAGAACAGCATCATGGGCTGTACTACCATTCTCATCCTCCACTAAGTATATACTCTGATAATTCAAAGGCAGGTCATACCTTTCTATTGATGATTGTGAGTTTGCCATGTAAGCCATGTTTAATGTGCCTCTGAAAGCAAGTGTGTCTGAATATTCACGCTGTACTCTGGAAAGGCCTAGAGAAAGCAGTAGAGTCAGATCAACAATAGATGGTTTGCAAGGGATGGCATTAGGCATCTTATATCCCTGTCTAGATATGTATTCCAGACTCTCTTGCCCATCACTGTGACTCTAAGAGTGGTTTTATATGACTATAAAAATTAAATTGAAGGTTCATTTGAGAGATGTTAACTGCCATTACTAGCGTTTCTCGTGTCAATTACCTGGACTGCCCACAAAGGTAAGAATGCTGGCTAATGCTCCACAAGGTTGCTTAGGTGTCAAATATCTCTTGGCAGCAAGCTTCATCCAGGATGGAGGTGCTTGGCCAACATCAGCTCCTGAGGTGCTCATACTCTAGGGAAGAATCCCGGAAACAGGATCCTGGCCAAGGTTTCTTGGTTCTCTTTTTTGACAGGGTTTGAGTTGCTTTTTGTTTATGAATGTTGGTGGTTATGAGCCCTTTTCCAAGGACTTGGGCAGCCTTGTGCAACACTTTACTGAAGGGAAAGAGATTGCATAAACTGACATGCACTCTGCTTCCTCCAAAGATGACCTATAATTATCTTCTCTTTTAGTTGTTTGCTGATTTCATCGTCCCCAAATTATAGAAATGCTGGTTCTCTCAATAAAGATTTCTGACTTCAGCGTTTCTTTTCTTCACCATTTCAAGCAACAGACGTCCCTATTTTGTCAAAGAGCCAGCAAGATGTACAAAAGCATGTACCTCTGAATCTTCTGTGTGTTGCTAGTTGTCAGATAGGGCAAGTCACATTCTCCCTATGCCACATTTTTCTTTCTCACCTATCAAATGGGATGATCATACCTGCCTCACAGTGTTGTTCTGAATGTAAAATTAAATGCGAATGAAATTAGCACACAGTCCAGCCTAGAGAGGATGCTCAAGAAAGTGTTTTCTTCTGCTGACCATTGCTTTTTATTTCTGCAAATTCCTAGAACCTTCTTTTATCATCTGTTCCATCCCATTCCCCTATCTCACACCATTTCTCTGTGTGTTCCAAGTAAACATTTCAATATTGTGTGGTAGTGCCTACAAGTTACAGTTAGCATTAGGAAGTCAAAATTGTCTTCACATTTCTTCTCTTTCTCTGTCCTCTTTCACTTTACAGAACATGAGTGAAATGAATTAGAATTGGGTGGTATATTGCCCAACTCTTCTCTCATTAGAACCTCTGTGTGTACACATGTGCACATGTGTGTGCACAGCACCCTTCACATTTTGTGCTCTCTTCCCTTTGTTTTTGGATATTCCCATTATACATGTTTTCCATTGTGGATATAATTCTGTTGAAATCTGAAATAGTGGAAGTGTCTGCTCTGATACGGTGTAGTAATGCATGTATTGGGTGGCATTGTCAACTCCTCATGAAAAATGAGAAAAATGCTCCCACTTCATGAGCTAGCTAATAGGAAAGTGGCAGAGGTGTTGGGGGAGAAGAGACTAAGGAAAAAATATTGTTGCTTTCTTCAGGAATAAAGAAGGGGGCATAGGTAGCCATGGGTGAGTCCTTATTTTCTTCATGATTGAATTAAGTATGTGAATTGTCTCAGACAGCCAAAGCAAATCTTCTACATTGCATTACCCTTCTTAGGGAAAAAGTACTAACTTTGCCCTTTCCCAAAATTAATATCCCTGCTGAAATAATCTATCCTGGAGCCATTTCTAAAATTCCCGAGTTTGTTGTCTTTTTAAAAAAATTTATTTACTTATTTTTAAAATTTTACCTGCCGTTCTTGCAACACTTCTACCTCATTCTAGCTTTAAAGCATCTGGTAAGGCCAGGAAGTTTCCCTGTGAGTGTGGTGTTCACCTGACAACATGGGTGTGGTGCATAGCCTCAAAGATGGTCCCAGTGATCCCTGATCACCCTCAAGTTCTCTACCGTAATGTACTGTGGTTTTTCTGTGTAACCAACAGACCACGACAGAAGTGATAGTATTTCACTCTTGATATTATATGAGAGCTGTTACACTTCCATTTTGGCCATCTCTCTCTTGAATCACTTGCTCTGGGGGGAATTCAGATGCTATGCAGAACATTCCAACTGCTCTGCTGAGAAGTTTATATAGTGAGGAACTGAGGCCTACAGGCAAGAGCCAGGTAAAACAGCTTTCAAAAAGTGGACCTTTCACCTCAATTAAACCTTCAAATGCCTACAGTCCCAACTAACAACCTCACAGAAATCTCATGAGAGACCGTGATCTAGAATCACTCAGATAAGCCAATTCCCAAGTCTTGATTTTCAGACACTGTGAGAAAATAAATGTTGTTTCAAACCATTCTCAAAGCTGAGAAAGATCTTAGTTCTTATTCTTTTTGCAATCTAATTATTTTTCTCGTTGCTTTATGTCCAAAGCAGATTTATGGATACCAGTTGGAGTCATGGTATTCCTGAGTCAGAGACTTATTCACAGCACACCTGTCAGTATGAACTTGTGTTTCTATTGGTTTCTTTTGCTTCCCAAGTCCTATGGTGATTATGTCAGGGCAGGCACAGGTGCATGCTGCAGACATGGTGGATTTGTCTTGTAACTAAGGAAACTTCAGTTTAGGAAAACCCACTCTTTTATCAGAGAGCATCAAGAAAATCTGCTCAAACATTGCCACAGTGGGAGAAATTATCTTTATTATACTGGATGACAAACAAAACTGACCTCTACCCAAAAGGGATGTACTATCTCTATCTTCCAAAATTATTTATTGTATAAAATATCTTTGGGAAAAATAGTCTGGACCAAATACTGTTAGTGCCTCTGCTCAACAGCAACACAAAATATCCAATGGAGACCTCTGCCAATAGCCACTGGATTTCAGAATAATTTTCTATGCAGTAATAGGCAACCAGTTCAACAGTGAAGCATGTGTTTGTGCCTCATCTGTCAAAGTCACTGTACTTAGCTCATGTGTAGCGGAGTTTTGTCTTGACAGTGTACAAGAATCTTAAGGGACATGTAGGTATTGTGATTTTTGAGGGTAACAAAGAGGGAGAAAGGAAAAAAGAGCCTTAGGGAAGGGACCAAATGGTAGAATTGACATGTTTAGCTTCCTCTAGAAACAAAGGTTTAACCTAGACAATAGTTCGTTTAAACAAGAGAATTCATTATTTTACATCTTGCTCTGTTTAAAAATGTCTTCTGGCCTCCACTAGTAAATTGTCTTTTTGCAGCGTGGGCTGTTACTAGTGATTATTTTTCATACATTTTTCCCCTAGTGAAGGAAAATGAGTTGCAGTTAATTTTGAGCCAGTCCATAGAGAACCAAACTTGGAATTCTCATTGAAAGACACATGAAAGAAAGCACTTAAACACTATTTGTTTATTTGCTTTATTCTGTGAAAACTTGGAATCAAATAAGACATCTTGGGTTTTTTGCCATTTGGAAATATCTTCCATTCTCCCCATGAAACCAGTTGAGGGGACAAAGAATTGAGGATGATTTTAATTTGAAATGATATTTGGTCTGCTGTTCCCATTCATTCCCTTCCAGTCATTTTCAGAAACGTAGGTTATGAGTTAAAAGTAAACCAGAATTGTGAATGAGATTCCATTGGCCCATAAGGAAAAGAGAACTTAAGATGCTTAATGCATCACATTATTCCAGGCTTCACGAGGCTAGGATTCGTCAATCAGACAGGGCTCAGGGATGTTTTATTAGTTTTCCAATATGTGCTTCCATAACTGTTATCATGGTTTTCAGGAGATGTCTCTATAAAGTCTCCCAGGGCAAGTTATAACTTTATTGTTTGGGGATTTAAAAGAAAGTTAAGTGTGAGCTATTTAATTTCTCTTCATCTCTTAAGTGGGAAATATGGATACTCATCTCAACACCATTATGAGGCTTAAATATGCTAAAACAAATAACAGAGGTTAGCACTGTGCTTTACTTATAATAAATTCTCAGTAAATCAGGGCTTACATTATTAATACTCTAAGATATTAGGCACGCTCCTCTTTAGGTTATGTCATTTCAAATGCAGCAGAGTTCCACTGGAGGACATCTGGCTCTATCATGTTCTATTTGATTGTGTTATAATTCTCATTTATACATATGTTTCATCTATACAATATTATGAATGTGTCTCTTCCCTGGCACATGTTGAATTTTTTTGATAAATGTTGTCTCTTGATCTTGTCCTTTGATATAGCAAGGGAATAAATTCTACCCAGTGATTAAACTTAGTAATGCCTGGCTATTCTCAAAGCATATTGATTTTACTTTTTTCATAAATAGGAAGACTATTGAAGAAAAATTTCCCTAGAGGCTAAAATTCCTAAAGGATTGACCTGTTTTGTGTGTAAAAACCACAAACCTTGTCCAGGAGGAGGCCAGGACAGTGAATTGTCAAGCAGGTGTGAGTAGGAATGTAGTGTTCAGATTCTTTGCCCTTCAGGTAGGATTTTTCACATGGTCCTTGGTAGTCGATCCAGAAGGCATCATTCCGTGCAGTATTCCCAGGGATTGACATAGTCTGGAAAAATCATCTTGCAACTCAGGTGGTGAGAAGCTCTTTCATATCCACGGGAACTTGCAATGTGTTGAGAAAAATACTGAAGGTGTGGCATGTGCTATTAGAGCCCCAGGAACATCTGTTTAGCATTTGCCATTCCTGGGCATGTTTACTGTATGGCCTTGAGCAGGTTAAGGCTTTCTATGGTCATGGGAGACTTTGTAGTCCAAGTCAAAGGCAGGTTGAAAGTACAGGGCAGTTGGCCCTCAGACCTGAAGAACTTGATGGATAAATGCCAGACTTCCTTGCTCTTCAGGTAGGGTGCTTCAGGTGCTTTCCACACTGCCTTGCAGAGTTCCCAGGAATGATTGAGCTCCCATTTGCCCATAGTGGTACCATGCTTGGTAATATTCTCTTTAGTGACTTCTCTCTCTTTCCTTTCTCACTTCTCCCATAGCAATGTTTCCTATGATATCTCCCAAACTATTCTAATTGCATATTCTCAGAGTTGGCTTTGGAGGAACCCAACCTAAAATAAAGGATCATCTCGCATTTCATCATTTCTTCCTTCTGCAATTATAATGCGTCCTGTAGGTGCTTATTCCCCAGAGTCTCTCTTCTCTATATCTGTTTCCTGTTCTTCATAGGCAGGATGGAAAGAAAGAGTGGATGCAGCATTCTAACCACCCATTGTATGGATAACTTCAAATCCCTCAGATAATTTATATCTTATTTTAGGATGACTATGAGTACTTCAATGTTACTGATGAGGAAAGTGAAGCCAGAGAGAAATATCTTTTTTTTTTAAAATAGAATCATTTAGGTTTATTAAGTAAAAGGGCCTATGATAAGGAAATTGAACATTCAGATTTAAGATACAATTAGCTGAAACTAACAATATTGTTCACTTAAGCAGATGTAGGAAAATGGGTAAGAAGTAATTTTAAGTGAGGCAAAGTGAAGATTCATGTCCAGCTGGAGAGAAGAGAGGGAGAAGGATATGTGAAAATGTAGTCACTTCATGTAGTATTTTCAAGAACAAGAATGATATAAATCAGAAAGGATAGAAGCTGTTAATAATAATGCTACATAATTTGTAGAAAGAGTCACCACCCTTTTTGCTGAAACACGTGCTTTCCCATGGATCTATTTTCAATAATAAGGAGATGACTCGGCAGGCACATGGTTTGGATACCTACTTAGTATCAGGAAGAAAGATTGGATTTTCAGAATGAACTTTCAACCTAAGAATAATTAGAGATTTATCTATTTTAATTATTTATGCCGCACTGAGAGGTTGAATCCAGGGCTTTGTGCATGCTAGGCCACTGCTCTACCAATGAGCTGTACTCCAAGCCTTGTTTTTATTTATTTTTTTTGAGACAAGGTCTTACTAAGTTGCATAGGCTTCCTCTGGCCTTAAATCTGCATCCTTTTCCCTCAGCATCCCAAGTTGCTAGGGTTACAGGTGTGCACCATAGCCCCTGGCTTAGAATAGCTTTAGATTTATAAGAAAGTTGCTATGATAATGCAGAGATACCCAGAGGATTATCTTAACTGAGATAATGTAGCATCTGGATGGAAAACAGAACTTGATCTGAGATTTCTAGACTTTGCTCTAAAATGTTCTTATTTTCAGTTTATTTCTGAAAATGAACAGATGAGGGGAGGTATAGTGTACATTTCCTATTACTATGTTATGCATTTTTAAAAGTTGTGTAAATAACATCATATCACTCCAAAGTTTTCACATAACAAATGGAATAAAATTCCAACTCTGCTTTGTGGCCTGCATAGTCCTATATGATCTGGTTCCTTTTGAAATTTCTGATCTCAACTTGAACCACCTACCCTCTCCTGTACTCTGTTCTTGCCAAGTTGACCATGAGGTCACCAAGCTCTTCCCACCTCATTATTTTCATCCTTGTTTCCGCTGTCAGGAATGCTGTTCAGGGCTTTTCAGAGCTACTTCTTTGATACCATTCCAGTCCCAGTGCATATGTGACTTCCCCAGAAGGGAAATCCCCTGCCTACCCAGCTATAGTGCCTGTATCCTGCTCCTATTTCCTTACTTTGTCCCAGGCATTCCCTGTGAAGTTTTTCTTTATTATTATGTTCAGCGCATTTATTTGTTTCTTGATTTTTGCCTAGCCTCAGCAGCATGTAAGCTGATAGAGGGCAAGGACCTTGTTTGCCTTGTTCATTACTGTTTGCATAGGACCCAGAACAGTGCCTGGTGCATAACTTTTGTCCAATGCATACGTGAACAAATGAAAGTGAGGCAGTAGAGAAGGAAAATTCTAGGCATGTATCTGATAGGACATATTTTGTGCATAACTAAGATTTATTTACCCAACTCTTTGTAATCAGCAGAATTAATATAACTTGAAAGCAAATGCATCTTGCTGACATTTTGGAACCTGTGTGCATGCATTAATACCAATCAATTTAAGTGTGTGTTTCACAGCATGCCATTCAGATGAGAAATACTGGAAAGAGAAGGTGGACAGCTTTTGAGCTTCTTTTTTTCCAGCACATTTAACATCATTCCAGTAAGCTGGGCTCTGGGTTTAATTAAAGATTATTTGGAGAATGGAGACGGGGTCTGAAAAAATTCTTAACAGTCATTTACACTGTGGACTTTATTTTTTAAAACAACAACAACTAAAAGGTCTTTTTATAGTTAAAAGGCCTACAGTTTAAGTTCTCTGAAACCTAGATTTTTGGGCGGCTTATCACTTTTGACATTTGTATTTTTGCTCAGTGATTTTCTTAAGAGGAAGTAGGAAATAGAGACATGCCTACACTCCTATATTTGTTTTCATAACATTCCTTTTCCCGAGTATGAAATTTATCTGTAAGCGTTAGAAAATTTGGAAATTAAAGAAAATATAAAGGGGACAGTAAAAGTGATCTAGAAGTCTATTTCTTAGCAACATTAATGCTAACATTTTGATGTGTTTCATTTCAGTTGTTTTTCTATGATTATGAATACCAATAGGTGGTACAGTTCTTCAATTCTAAGTTATTATGTATTATAAAATATAATACTGGTTTATTCACTCCATTTCAAGAGCAACCAGAGCTGCACAGAAAATCCCTGGTGTGTGCTGCTTCCTATAATGTGTGCTTCACATCTTAACCCCTTTGACATCTTTATCTACAGTCTAATGTCAAAGTATATTAAAAATAATGGGATTTTATCTGCATTTCCTATTTGGTTAAACTCATAATTTTTTCTTTTATTGAATTGCACATCACCAATTTCTCTTGAAATACAGTTAGAAGCTTTTATTCATGGGTATCCAGTACCCAAATAATAGTCCTTCATAATGCATGAAATCAGTCATATCAAACTGTCCCATCCTTAAAGATTGTGGGATATGTTTGGAGAGACTGGGCACCATTCCCATATGCATTGCAAGAAATGACAAATTTGTTGCAACTTAATCTGTTTGGCAGCTTGTAAGGATTTTTAAATTTTATTTTTTACCTTGAGAGAGGGTCTCATCTTGCTGTATAGTACAGGCTGGCCTAGAACTTGCTTTATATCCCAGGCTGGGCTTTAACTCATACTCCTCCTGCCTCAGCCTCCTGAGTGCTTGGATTATAGGTGTGCACCACCACCCCCAGTTTTGTAAATTCTTTTTGATATAAGGTATTCAATACATCCTATTTTTTTAAAAAAAAGTGGTAAAAATAGAGCATAGAATCAAAGATATGTGATGTGTGTAACAACACAAACATCTTTTTATTTCAGCATGGTAGTTTTCAACTCTGCTCTATATTGGAATCACATGAATATTAAGAATAAATTTATTCCAAAGCCACCTTCTCAAACCTACTATAGGAGCCCAGGAATTAATATTTGTATATAAGGCAAAAGGGCTGGGATTTGGCTCAGTTGGTAGAATGCTGCGCTGCAGTCTCTGAGGTCCAGAGTTCAATTCCCAGCTCCGCAAAAATGGGAGAAGGGCCTGGCAATCTACTCCCAAGGCAATCCCGAAAATAGTCAGCCACTGAAAACCCTATCAGGGTTGCTATGAGTGGGATACCGACTCGACGGCACCTAACAACAACAACAACAACAACAACAACAACATATTAAGGCAAAACAAACCTCTCCAATTTCAATGACTAGCCTGATCTGAAGATGATCAGTTTAATAATTAGGATTAGTATACTAGCACTATTCTTAGGTAGGATGGACTTTGGGAAATACCTGGGTAAGCAGCCTAGGTTAGAAGATAGGGTTCAGAGGGAACTATGGTCTGAGGAGCTATTAGAGAGAAACTTGAATGGCTTTGATGGGAAAATGAGAAAATTTATTTTATTGCTCCAAAGGAGAGGTATAGAAAACAAGGCAAATGAGAGCAACTGTGCCCATGAAATATGAGGCTGGGTGAACTAATGTGAAAACAGGCCAGCAGGATTTTTCTTATGGTAGGTGGCTAAAAATATTTTTTAAAAATGGTAATAGTGTCCAATTTTAATGGCTTGTACATTGTTCTATGAATTTCTCTATTTTGCTTCCAAATGTTTGATCCTATTATACTCTTGAATGTTTTATGTGATTTGTTTTTCTTGATAGAAATTAAGAAGCTGAGCCATATTCCTAAAATCTGGATTAATGTGGGACAGAAAAGAAAAGATCTTGTAGTTTAGGTGACCATGATAAGAAATCTTAGAAATGATTTTGCTTTTTCATTAAGCATGGGATTATTGGTTTCAGCCAATTTAATCCAGCATGTAAATCCAAGGAAACTTCACTTGACATGTAATCCAGCACACACAAGCATACTTGTATACTTCTGTACTCATATTTTAAAATGAATTGGGATCATACTATATACCCAGTTTTGTGTCCTGATTTCTTCACTTAATATAATTTCATAAATATTTCCCTATATCATTAGTTGGGCTGGGATTTGGCTCAGTTAGTAGAGTGCTGCTCTGCAGTCTCTGAGGTCCCGAGTTCAATTCCCAGCACTACAAAAATGGGAGAAGGACATGGCAACCCACTCCCAAGGCAATCCCAAAACAATGTGCCATTGAAAACCCTATGAGGGTCGCTATGAGTCAGACACGACTAGATGGCACACAACAACATCATTAGTTATTCTTAGCATAAATTTTAATTAACTGTCCATCTTATCATACTATAATTTAAATATTATCTTTGGGAGTGTAGGGTAGATAGTGCAAGTACTCAGATTCTGAAGCTACTCTTTCCTTAATACACCTGCTATGTTGCTTGGGCAGGCATTCCCATATCACTTCTGAGCTTGACATATTATCCCTTACAAAAGAATTTGCAGTTTCAATGGCTAAAAATTGTTCATGATTTTTAAAAATTTGTGTCTTTCATGATTATTTGGTTTCAACTCCATGTCATTAGCTATTACCATTTTACCAATTCATTCTTCTCAAATCAATTTTTCAGGGTTGGAATGTTAGTTTATTTGCATGGATATGTGTTCACACTGCTCTGTGGAACAAGGAAAGTTATTGATTATTGTAGAGAAAACATGCTTGCCTTAAGGAAATAATGTTTTATTTCAATGGACAAATAAATTGCATATCTACTTCTTTGAAAACAAAGATTCCAAAATTCCTTACCAAACGTGGTCAACCCCATGTGAAGATAACCAGATGAAATATTTAACCAAGAATAAGGTAGAGAAATACTTATAAGAAAAAAGGAGAAGATGAATGAGCTGCTGATTTCTGAGAGGTTCTTGTGAAGATCTTACTAGGGTATGATTTAGGATAACTGAGCATCATCAGCTTCATCATAGGGATGAGGAAAGTAGGAAGTGCCAGATACCCAACCTACCAGACAAACTGGCCAAGTTTACCAGGCTATGCATGGAAATCATGGAAAATAGCTTGTATTCAGTCCTACTGAACTATTTCTCAGAAGATCTTTTTATCAACAAAGTCAGAATAACTATTATAATTATTGAATTTTTGAGTGGAAGGAGGGTGGAGTTTATTGAAAAGAAGAGATGATTTTCTTTGCTTTCTTCAAAGGAAACAAGGTGATACTGTTTGAGTGCTTCGAAAGGTAAGCATCACTTTTAATAACTGACAAAAGATATCAAGTGTGAAAATAGTTATTAGGCAACTTGTTTCTCTTCAGAATCCTGAGGAAGTCACAGATCTCTTTAGGGACTGGGTATGGTTGAGGTCATGGTATTTCCTAAGAACTAGAGCAGAACAGCTGGGGCCAGGAGATATAAATGGGTCAAAACTTCATCAGTGGTTATTATAAACATATTTAATAGAAAAGCATTAAATAATCTTTGATTAATTAATGAACTAAATTAGGATTAATGTATAAAGCTACCTCAGTGATGAATTAACTGGTCTTGTTTTGGGGACTCTGTCAAGAGAGAAGCAAGTGCCAACTTGCTGGGTGTGAAAACCCTGGGTGTGTGGGGAGCAGCTCTCTACTGAGTCATAAGAGGCCGCCTTTCTCCTTGTCAGGGTAGCAGGGAGAATTAAGTAGGCTTCTCATATTTTCTTGTTGCTTAGTGTGTGATGCATGTAAATACATTTTTTGTGTTTACAAGTTGAAGGAAAAATGTTTTGACTCCAAGTGGCTAGTTGGAGAAAGCCTAGTGGACTTGGTTGGGGTGTAAGAGATGAGTGTCAAAAGCTGAGTCTTGGGAGGGATACAAGGGCCACTTTTAGCCTAGCTTAGCATCAGGAGAGTGAGTGGAACTGTCCTCCCTTGGAGGAGACTAATGATCTATGAGGCTTTATACTCTTTTCTGTGGAACACTAATAGTGGGTACCTCTTAGGAACAGGAAGCTGGCTAATTTGAATTAGCATCTGTTTATTTGAAGGATTTAATATTGTATTATAGTACATATAATAGATGTGTGCCTGCAGCCATACTACTGTGGTGTTCAATCCCATCAGATCTAAGAAGCTAAATAGGGTCAGGCCTGGTTAGTACTTGGATGGGAGACTGCCTGGAAACATCAGGTGCTGTGGGTTTGGGAGAAGGACCTGGCAACCCACTCCCTCTCCAAAAAAAATCCAATCAGCTATTGAAAACCCTATGAATAACAGAGAAGCACTGACAGTAGTATTTTGCCTATTGTACGTAGGGTTCCTATGAGTTAGATACTGACTTGATGGCACCTAACAACATCAACAATAGGTGTATATATCATTATATATATGTTGTTGTATATGTGATGATAACCATTATTATTTTGTTAATGATAGATAATATTGCTATTTATCGTATTATAGTTTCAGAAACCACCTGGAATTGGGAAGAGGAGGTACTCAGTAAACCGAATCTGAACAAATCTGAATGACTTTATGCTTAAGAACCATAATATAAAAAAAGTGATTGTGTCTGTTTACTACTGAGCACAGTGTTATACATAGAAAAGTGGATCAATAAATATTGGCAAATGAGCCCTGAATTTATAGAAAGAACAACTGTGAAATATATTTATGCATTTATGGCCCCCTTTTTACATAAAGTAACTTTTGTTATATAACCTTTTCTACCTTGTTTCTTCTCAGAAAACAATACACCCTGAAAAACCACTCCATACCACTTTATAGATACAGATGACCCCAGAGATTGTCTACATTCTTTTGTATAACTATGTATACTACACTGAGTAGCTACACTGCAATTTATTCCACTCTCTCCTATGGTGTGAGTTGAGCCCAATATCTTGCTGAAATGAATAGTCAGGTATGCATGTAATAAACTTGTAGAGTTGTATTCAATTACTGGTTATATCAACGTATTATCTCTGTGAAAATTTATAGAACTACACAAGTGTGATTTGTGTAATTCCCTATACAAATTTTGTACTTAAAGAACATTTTCTAAAAAGAAGAAATAAGAATATATATTCTTATTATTGAAGAACACATATACACACAAATAGAACAAAAAAAGCCCCCCCCCAAAAAAAAGCAGGATAAATCAGAAACAAATGAAAATTCTTACCTATAAAGGTGAGAATAAGATAGGAAGGAGAGAGATGGGAATAAGACTTCTCTGACTATAACTTTTTATGTAGTTTTGATTTTTAAGCCACAAAAATGTTTTACATATTCAAAATACAAAATTGAATAAAGAAGATAAAAATAGTCAATACTAAAATTGAATACAAACAGGAACAAAAGATCCTTAAGCATACTGCAAATTGGTAGTGTAAGTACACAGAGAAACTAACGCAATGACTTTTCAACAGAGTATCCTGACCATTATCCTCAATGGGATTTATAGAGAAAAAAGCACTGTAAAGAAATCTTGAATGATCTAACATAGTAGATTTATTATTGGATCCTAATAGTCAGCTGGTACATCTTTGTGTCAGAAAAAAACCAAATCAAACTGAGAGGAAATGATTTATGGGGGACCTCACGGTCAGTGGATGTTAGTTCATAATGGTGGTGGGGCAGGTGTAGCAGCAGCAAGTGGCAAAGGACCTCACATCTTGGTGACTAGAAGAGTGAGTGACCAGAACTGTGGGTCTGGGGTAAACTCTAAAGCTCTCCCTCAGGGAGCAACTTCCGCAAAGCTAGAAACTGCCTCCCAAGGTTTCATCGTCTCCATAAGCAGCTGAGGACCTAATATTGAAATACATGAATTTTGGGAACATTTTGGATTGAAACTATGGCAATGACATTATTGATGGTACATATACTACATGTTTATGGGAGAAGGACATGGCAATCCATTCCTGAGGCAATCTCGAAACAATTAGCCATTGAAAACCCTATAGGGGTTGCTAGGAGTCAGATACAATTCTATGGTACCTAACAACAACATATTACATGTTTAAGCAAAGGAGTTTGAAAAAGTAGAAGGTTTCTAAATATTAAACAACAGGGGAATGGTTAAATAAGGTATGTGTAACCTCAAAATGTAATACCATATAGCCATTAAAAACAATACTAGGGAAAACTGTTGCATAAATATGTTCATGCATATGACTTTTAAATAATATGTGAATATATTTTATTCAAACAATATTTTAAAAGAGCCAAAAGGAAAGGGCCTCTCTCCACTGGGCTACTTATATTCCAAATCCCTTTCCTACTTTCAGTAGGAACTCTTCCTCCTTCTTCTTGACATAATTTTGCTCTTAATCTACTAAAGCTCCTCCTTGGCAGAGGAGTGAGGGGATGGGAACTTTGGTTTCTCTAAGAGCACAGAATGGGCCAAACATAGCCAGATTCAGAGGTAGAGAAAGAGGAGAGGAGATCATAAGAGAGGCACATTATGGGCAAAAAAAGAATTTGGGGTCAGAGGTGAAAAGCTCTGGTACAGAGAAAAGGTATGTGTGAGGGATATGAGCTAGAAAGGTAAACTAGAGTGTCTGTTAAGCTAATGTTCAGAATTTTCTTGTAAAAGTTGACTAATAGGTAAAAGGGAAGTTTTCACTTTAAGGTGTTTTCAGGTTTTTATACCTTAATATAAAAGAAATACTGGATGGAAAACTTGAATTGACAAGTAAAAGTGTTCATGGAAAACATAGGCTTTACCTCTTGAGAGAAAATGATATTAATGATAATAAGAATACCTACCATTTTTGGACACTTAACATGGAGCCAGGCATTGTACAAAATATTTTCCTGCTATAATCCTATCTTTATAGCAATCTTGTGCAGTAGGATTATTATCTCTAATTTACATATAAGAAAACTGTTAAGTAGCTTGCCTAAGGTCAGAATTTTAAATCTAACCCCTGAGCTCAAGCTCTTCCGAATGACATTGTCTTTGTGGCTATGAAAGAGGAAGTCAATATTTGCTTCTTCTAAAGTAGAACCAAGCCAGATGTAGTGGTGCATACTTGTAACTCAAGAAGTTGAGAGGCTGTGGCAGGAGGATTATGATTTTGAGGCCAGTCTGAGCTATGTGGTATGATCTTGTCTCAAAAAGAAAGAAGAGCTGGGCACAATGGCATATGCCTATACTTCTAGTGACTCCGGAGGCAGAAGCAGGAGGATCCCAAGTTCAAGGCCAAAGGCAGCTTGTGTAATTTAGTGAGACTCTGACTCAAGATTAAAAAGTAAAATAAAAAATGGGCTGGGAGTGCAGCCAGCCAATGGTAGAGGACTTGCAAAGTGTATGTGAGGCCTTGGGATCAACCCCCAAGCATCATCAAAGTTAAAAAAAAAAAAATTAGTTTAACAAAGAGTTCACCCAGTTCATTTTCCCAGGGATAGACTAAATAGCAAATACAGCCTGCAAGTTAATAATGGTATTTATTTATTTATTTTTATTTAATTGTGCTGGGATCAAACCCAGAACCTCAAACATGCTTGGCAAGCACTCTATCATTGAGCAAAACCCCTAGCTCTGGGTTTTACATTTTTAAGTGTAAAATGTAAAAGACTGTTAGCCTTTTCATAAGAAGAGTTGCTTTGCCTTTTGACCTGTAAAGCCTAAAATATCAAATATACTGGTCCTTTACAAAAACGATCACTGATCCCTGGATGATGCCCTGCTAAGACATCTGTGTTCAGTTCAGCCTAGGATGTTCCTGTGGTCCTCTCAGATCTACCTACACAAGAGTCTACCCTCTACCTAGACCATATCCATAGGGACATCCTGATGAGAAAGGATCAGAGTTGGGATATCTATGAGCCTGGGAAGGAAGTGACAGAAAAGGAGGGGAATTTACAGTTAAATTTTAGGTGGACAGAACAATGGAGGAGGATAATCCAAGACTGGGAAGTTTATGAGCTGCTAGAAGAAAATCTCTCCCTAATCCAGCCGGCTAAATAGCAAAGGCTATGAGCTGAATGGAGAAAGAGGTGTTGAATGATCCAGTTTAATGGGGTGGGTGGGGGGCTGAATGGGGGAAATTTATTTAAAGAGAAGGTGAATGGTCTTAAGAGACCTAGATACAATTTGGCTCTCTTTGGGATACTTGGAGTACATAGATTATACTACAAAATGGCCAAGATGTAAAGATCAGGGCTTGGCTCAGGGAAGAGGAAAGACAAGGATGATGGAAGAGATCAGGAGCCTTGAAAACAAATGCTTTCCAGGCAGCTGAAAGGCATGATTAGGAATAAGAAATAAAGTAGAGAGCCACAAAGGGTAGAAACCTCACAAAGAGAAGAACTGGAGGGAAATGGAGTTGGATCAGTAAAACTGCAGCATGCAGCAAGAAATTAGATGGGTGTTGCAGGAATACACTATTGAGTTTCAACAAAAATAATCCATTTTTATTTTGAAATCTTTCAAACCTATAGGAAAGATCTAGTACTTCATCTTCCTCTTTTATATACATTCATTTCTCATTTGCCCAGGTGTCCAAAATAAGGCTGCATATAGCCACTTGATTTTTGACAAAGTTGCCAAAAATACATTGGAAAAAGACAGCCCCTTTTAAAAAAAATGGTACCGGGAAAACTAAATCTCCCCATGCAGAGGAATAAAACTAGATCCCTCTTTCTCACTCTGTGCAAAACTCAGTTTGAAATTGATCAAAGACCTTAACATAAGACCTGAAACTTTGAGACTACTAGAGGAAAACAAATGGAAAATACTTTAAGATACTGGCATAGGCAAAGACTTTCTAAGAACTCCAATAGTTCAGGAAATCATTGCAAGAATTGACAAGTGGGATTGCACAAAATTAAAAAACCTCTACACAGCAAAGGAGATAGTTAACAGAGTGAAGAGACAGCCTACAGAATGGGAAAAAATTCTTTGCTAGCTATCCATCAGACAGGTTATTAATAACCAGAATATATAAATATCTCAAAAAATTACAACCAAAAAAGCATATAATTCAATAAAAAATGGGCAAATGAACAGAATTCTCAAAAGAAGAAATACAATTGGCCAATAAGCATATGAAAGAATGTTCAACATCCTTAGCCATGAGGGAAATGCAAATCAAAACTTCATTGAGATACCATCTTATCCCAATCAGAATCATTAGCATCAACAAAGCAAATGCTGGTGAGGATATAGAGAGAAAGGAATGCTTATATTCTGCCAGTGGGAATGTAAGTTAGTGTTGCCACTTTGGAAATCAATATGGTGGTTCTTCAAAAAACTAAAAATAGAACTACCATATGGCCCAGATATACCACTCCTGGGGATGTATGCCTGAAGGAATCTAAGTCAATATACCATAGGGATATCTGCTTATCCATATTTATTGTGGCACTATTCACAATAGCCAAGATATGGAGTCAACCTAGATGTCCATCAACAGATGAATGGATAAAGAAAATGTGGTATATATAGACAATGGAGTTTTACTCAACCATAAAGAATGAACATGTCATTTGGAAGGAACTACAGATCATCATTTTAAGTGAAATAAGCCAGCCCCAGAATGACAAATATTGCATGTTTTCTCTCATATGTAGATGCTAGATTTATATATATGCATATATGTATGTATGCATATATATGTATGTATGCATATATATATGTATATGTATATATACACCAAATAAAGCTTCAGATATAACAAGTTACTCTTAAATACATCAGCATGTATCTCTCAAGAACAGGAGAAGTTTTTAAGCAACCACAGCCCATTATTGCACCTGAGAAAAATTACTAACTCAATAGCACAATCAATAGAGAGACCAATGTCAAATTCCCCATTAGACCCTAAAGTGTCTTTGTGGCTATTCTCTTCCCGTATCCTGGATTTCATTAAGGTTAACACATGGAATTATGCAGTTGTATCTTCTTATTCTTCCCCAATCTAGGCCGGAGTTCATTATGTACCTCTTTTTCAAAAATATCAGATTTTTTGAGATATAGCTTATGTAATTATAATATATTTAAAAATCACTCTTTTAAATATATTGTTCTGTGAGTTTTGATATATTCATGCAATTGTGTTAGGACCATCACAATCTAGATATACAATAGTTTTATCACTTCCAAAATTCTTCATATCTCTTTGTTGTGAACCTCATAACTATTGATCTGTTTTCTGTCTCTATAATTTTGCCTTTTCCAAAATAACCTATAAATGGAATCACACAGTATGTAGCCTGTTGATTCTGGCTTATTTCACTTAGCATAATACACTTGAGGTTCATACATGTGGTTGCATGAATTAGTTATTTGTTTTCCTCCCTACTTCTCTCTCTCTTTCTCCCTTCCTTCCTCCCGCTTTCTTTTCTTTTTTCTTTTGCTTTCCCTTCCTCCTTCCTTCCTTCCTTTCCATTCTCCCTCCCGCTCACTCTTTCTTTTTCTTTCTTTCTTTCTTTTCTTTCTTCCTCCCTTTTCCCTCCCTCCCTCCCTCCCTTCCTCTTCCCTCCCTCCCTTCCTTCCTCTCCTCTCCCTCCCTTCCTCTTCTCTCCCTCCCTTCTTTCCTCTCCC
>VMDO01005818.1:11998-82162 GCA_007922755.1 Pedetes capensis | reverse complement strand
CAATTTGATTACTAGTTCTATTACTAGTTGAAAGGCATACAGGCATACTAGTTATATTACTAGTTGAAAAGCATACAGGTTATTTTCAGTTCTAGATGATTAAGAATAAAGCCATGGTAAACATCCAAGATAAGCTTTTAGGTGAGCATATGTTTTCATTTCTCTTGGGTAATACTTAGAAATTTTGTTTCATATTATGGTTAATATATGTTTATATGTAATGGCCAGACTGTTCTCCAAAGTATTTCCGCCATTTTGCATTATTACCAACAACATTTGCGTTTTGGTTGCTTGATTCCCTTTGCTTCTAATTGCATTAATTCCTTTTGGAGAGACATGATTGTAGTCACACACAGGATCCAACAATTTTGCTTGTTTGTTTTCAGGCCATTGGACTCTATTTCTGATGGCAGCACCAACTGGGCAGTGCTGTGTACCTTGTGTGGCGTTATATCAGGAGCCCCCCAATGTCAAGCTGGTCTCAATTTTTGGAGATGACAAACTTTTTCACTTAAAGTTGTGACCAATATATCTCTTTTTTTTTCCCTTTGTAATGAATAAAAGATCTTTGGGTAGAAGTTACTTGAAGTCTATGTGAATATTTTGTTCTCTGCTTACCTTTTATTCCTTTTAACATTCATTGATGATTTTGTCTGAATCAACTTTTATGTTCAGTGGAGGTTTTCCATTCTATCTTCCCTTCTATTTTGTTTTACTTGGCATTCTTCTATAGAGATTTTTTTTCTCCATTCTTCTCTCTACTTTGAATATCATAATGGATTCATGTATTTTTCCATGTGTTTTAATCCATTACCATCATTATTCTTTTTGATACTCAAAATATGATGAGTAGCTGACCCTTTCCAGCTTATAGTTTCATTAATTTTCATGTGCTTCCTTGTTTTATAGTACAAGATGTTCCAGGATCATCTTGAACTTTCCCTTGTTCCAGCTTGGAATCAGCCATTTCTCCTAGGAACTCTCTCTCTTTGATTAGAGAACAGTATAAGAACTAAGCAGTTATTATGCCTCATTGCTATTGCCATTCATTTCTTCTAAGGACTGTTCAGCACATAGTTGGGAATTTTTTGTTGATAATTTAAATTCAATATCAAATTGACCATCACTAGCCTCTGTTTTGCATATTTTTTTTATTCCCTCCTTCCAGTGAAAATTCAGTTTCCCAAGAACATCAACATATTGTCTAGTTTTTCTTTAACCTGCAAAACACAAAATGATCTCAGAAGTAAAATATCATTCTGCTATCAAGAATAGCCGTGCTAAATAAAATTCAAGACTTTATTGCAGTTCTCTGTCTTTTGGACATATCCAGAATAATGAGTGCCACTTACAGGAAGGTCAGGTGAATTTGGGTGCAGGTTTAAGGCTATACTAGGTTCAGCAGAAGAATGGGACTTGAGAGCTGTCATAGCTAGGTAGAGAAGAATCTGTAATGTATCTAATAAATTGTCTATAATCAGTTCATTGAAATAAATATATAGGTATATTCAATACTCTGACCAAGTTTTACACCTCCCCAGTGAAGTGGTATATATAATAATTTGAAATATTATTTGTCTAGTAAAGTTCTTAGCTGATTTTAGGATAGTATTGCCAACTTTTTAAATTCCTTTTATTTTCAACTTTTTTGTACCTTTCTACCTAATGAATCTCCTATTAGTAGCATAAAGTTGTTTAACTATGTTTTTCAACCTTTAGCATTTAATTTCCATATTCAATCTATTGCCACTTAGTGTAGGTACTAAGCTATTTGGCCTTAAATCTATCATATCGCTATTTTCTATTTGTTGCACTACTCTGTGTTTCTTTGTGTCTGTTTCTCTTGTCTATTTCCTCTTTGTTTTTTGTTATGTTGATTAATGGTACCCTAGTCTTTGGGTTCATCAGTACAGAAGGATGGAAGGTTCTCTTTGGAGTTTGGGTCTCCATGAGCCATTCAGTGATATGCGCTCTGTGTAGAGCTAAGAGATAGAAAATTCACCTTATCCTTGACTCTTCTTCCTAGTTTTAAGTTCTGTCTAAAATTTTTCTGCTTTTGTTCACTTTGTAGAGCCTTTGTTAGGATTGGTCTATGAATGAATTCATGCCAGAAGGGGAACTCTTTCTTTTCCTACTTAATATAATTAATTATCCTGAAAAGCTCAACTAAGAGTATACTACTACTGATATTTTAAAATCTCAGAGCTAGAGATATTTGAACAGGCCTCCTGTAACTTTCCTACTTAGTAATGAGGAAATGAAAATGTGATATCAAGTTCATTCATTCACTCAACAAGCACTTTTGAGCACTTACTAAGTGCCATATTTTGTCCTGGATACCAGAACAACAGCAATGAATCCTCCAGTGGTACCCAGACCTTGGCAGAACTGGGACTGGGATTTCTATTTTTCGTCTTCTAGGTTTTCTTTGTTTGCTTTGTCCTGCCTTTGTGAGGAAAGAGGGGAGAAGAAATTCCCAGAGCCTAGACTGTGGTCCTGGAAATGGCCAAATTTTGGTAGCTTGACCAGATACTGCATGATAGCAGCCTTAATTCCACAGGTAATTGGCTTGGATGAGGTTTCTTTCTTTCCATACAGAGACTTAGGAATTGGTTCTGTAAAAGGTGGAGTGAATCACACACACATACACACACACAGAGGGAGAGGAAGGCAGGGAGGAGGAGAAAGAGAGGGGGCGCAGAGACACAAGAGTTTAAACCTCTTTGTTTGGCCTTTTCAATTATTCATGGAAAATCTATATACTCTGTTATCAGCGTTAAGCAAAGCAACTTTGTTGTTTCTATTGATCAAGCAATTTATTATCTTTATTTAAACTCTTTAGGCAATAAATAAATGAAAAGCAGTTGGAGGGAAAGAAGCTTCTTAGAAGAAAGTAATTTCCCAGGAAAGTAGTTTAATCCTTTTAAAATTAGTCTTACAAACTTAAAGATAGTATCAGACTATTTTATTTGATCCCCTCTTAAAAACAAGGGGTCTCAGTTTTTCGGTTTCAGCTGAAACCTTTCAATTTCCATTTCTCTCCTGGCCACACTCTTTCCATTGCACTCATAAATTAACATACAAAGAAAAAAAGGTAGTAAATTATACTGTGACTAGAAATGAGAAAGCTTCTATGAGCAACAGTCTCATTTCTCTCTTGGTTGTTGGTGAATGCAATTTACTAAATCTCTTTAAACCTTATTTCTACATGAAGATTACACATGATAACAGTGATGATGAAGAACCAATTGTATAGTAATTCATTGTTTATTAAATTACCTAACAGTTTTTTCTCTAGGTCTTGTGATACCAATCCAGCATTCTTTATAAGATGGTGGTTGTTGTTAGGTGCTGTCAAGTCGTGTGGGACTCATAGTGACCCTCATAGGGTTTTCAATGGCTGATTGTTTTGGAATTGCCTTGGGAGTGGATTGCCATGTCCTTCTCCCATTTTTGTGGTCCTGGGAATCGAACTCGGGACCTCAGAGTCTGCAGAGCAGTGCTCTACCAACTGAGCTAAATCCCAGCCCTTTACAAGGTAGCATATGTATTATTTAAAAAATGGAGGCATGAATGAGATAATCTCTAAGTGCTTTTTTTGTCTTTAAATTTATAATTCAGTGACTTTATTACAGTTTGTTTTATAGAGTTCTGTTGTGACACCCCTGAATCAGGGGTAAAGGTGTCATTGGCAGAGTCCCTTTCATAGGCAAGTGAGCATTGAGCCATCTTCACCCACTTTGTCCTTCCTCTGTGAGCCTCTCTCCCACCTCTGGGTGCTGGGTGTGTTGGGTTTGTTGCAGAGTGCTTTACTTTTCCTCATCCAATTTGTTACTCTGTCCTAGGGAGCTGCCTCACTGTGCTCTGTGCTGTTGAACTGGGTCTCAGCTGGAGCCATGTAACATTCTGGCTCCCTTCTTTCATGCTCCCTGGTCTTGCTCTCAGAGACTGTGCTGTGGTGGAGTCCCTCTTCTTACATTTACTTCTTCCTTTGCCCTTACTAGATAAATGTCTCCACATTTCCTTCATCAGTGAGAAATTCTCAGTTTAGGAATTGAATACCTTTTACTTAAAAATCCCAAAATATGTCCCGTTCTTAATACCAATCTTGGTTTACTCCCCTAGAGGAATTTACAGGGACTTTTGATAGGTTTCTGTAGGGACACAAAAAGCCAACAGATAAAGATGTAGTTATTTTGGAGGTGTGTGTACCTCTAATTCTGTCGTGTTATGTTCTTTACCCTTAGGAACACAGCATGATAATCTCCAAACCTCATGTTAACACTTATCTCACGTTATTTCTTTAAATGTGCTTTTCATTCTGTGTTAACATAGGTGTTTTTGAATTAAAATGCATCTTAAACGAAAATTATCATGAAGAGTAGTAATAAGTGATACTAAAAGCTGCAAAGGCCGTGGCACAGTTGTATGGCAAGGCAGCATGGTACAGTTGGAAGATCATGGGTTTTAGAGCTATATGGACTCAGGTTTGAATCCTGATGTTGGCATTTTCTAATTTTATGACCTTGGCAATGTTATTTTCCTCTCTGTGTTTTAATTTTCTTACCTCTAAAATTAGGTGATAATAATAACCTCACTCATTTGTCATGGCCAAGAAACTACTTATGAATGAGTAATCCTGCTAAAGAGTAATGAAGAAGAATTACTTACCAGAGGGCCAGTTATGGTTGGCTTAGGAGATAGTGAACAAGGGGACAAGAGAGGAAAGGAATGGAGAGATGAGGAGCTAAGGAGCTTAGCCAGATGGTGGATAAACTCCTAAGACTTACAGAATTTAGAAAAGATAGAAAAGCACTTAAAGACAACCCAGGAGGAGGAGATCATGGTGACTTTTCACTACAAGCTGTGGGCTCATGGGAAGGGGATTTTTAAGGACAAGAAAGAGAGGGATAAGCTGGAATACTGGTTCAAAATGGAAGAAAGGAAAAACAGGAGGAGGAGGGAGAGAAGAATGCAAAAGGGCAATTGGAGAGCAAAGAAGAGCAAAGGAATTCTTTGTGGCTTCCTGGGTCCAGAAGAGGGAGCTAGAGGTGGGAAATGATATAATTTGTTCAATTGGAACTGTTGTTTTACAGTTTTTCAGGACAAGTCTATTTTGAAACCAAGGAATATAAATGTAGGAATCAGTATTGATGACATCTGAAATTTGAGATGGGCTTCAGTTTAACAGAGGAAGCTTATTTTTAGAATGCCTCATGAGAAAGATTGTTGAGGGAATACTATGAAAATGTTACTTGTGCTAACCACCTAAATAATCTATATATTCTTTTGAGAAAGGTCTTGGCAATCCATTTATTCTCTTTAACATTGGAGGGTGTATGCTGGAGATGGTGTGACTTGGTTATTGCTCTAATAAATGTAGTGCCTAAGGTTAGCATTCTTTCTAAGAAATGTGAGAGATGGATGGGGAGGGAGAAATGAGATTAATCATGTGCTGAGTGCCTTTCCTGTGTGCACGATGTAGCCTCTCAGCTGGCGTAGGAGACAAACCCACTTCCTCCATATGGACTTGGAGATATGTGTGTCCTATATGTGTGACAGGGAGTCACTCTTCTGTAAAGCAAATTAGAATGATTTCCTAGGTCCTCTGAGGGATAAATGACTCAAATTATCACCATGAATGGCCTCAAGTGGGATTGTAAAATACTCCATTGTTGTACGTACAAATGCTTTTGCTTCAGTTACAAAGAAAGAAGCATAGAATACAACATAAAGTCTCTTGAAAAAATAATCAGAGCATACTCAGATGTGGTGGTACATGCCTATAATCCCAGCACTCAGGAAGCTGAGGTAGGGGGACCATGAGTTAGACACCAGCCTGGGCTACATAGTGAGACCCTCTCTCAAAATGCTGTTGCTACTGTTACTGATGATGATGGCGGAACAACTTGAAACCCTACCTGTTTGTTTGTGAGAAGTCTATTCTCACTTCAGTCTTATCTGTTGAATCCAAGATACTGGGTGTTTCTTTAATCCAGTGGGACCATGTTGTTGTTGTTGTTGTTGTTAGGTGCCATCGATTCGGTGTCCTACTCATAGCAAACCTATGTACAAACAGACGAAACAGTATTGTTACTGCTTCTCTACATAGGTTTTTCAATGGCTGATTGATTTTTGGGAGTGAGTTGCCAGGTCCTTCTCCCAAGCCTACAGCACCTGGTGTTCCCAGGCAGTCTCCCATCCAAGTACTACCAGGCCCAACCTTGCTTAGCTTCCGATATCTGACGCCACAGTGCTATGGGCTGCAGGCTAGTGGGGGCATAGAAACAGAAAATCTGGGCAGATTTCCTGAAGTCTCTATTTTTTCCTCTTTGCTACAGTCTCTGTCCAGTCTTCTGAATTTCTCGTGGTTGAGGTTAGGGCCTCTGCTGTGAGATCGCCATGGAAACTGGACACAAAAGAGAACCACCTTCTCTGAGGAAGATGGCATGAATGGAAACCCTTCCCTCTTTCTGGAGGAATTTCCTCCTTGAGACACTCTGTTGACCTCTCCTGACAAATAGTTTCTGTGTCTGGGCCACCCTAGGCCATCAGTCATATTTTAATAAGTTGAACCTCAAAGGTAAGGGGTCTTGGTTCCTGCTATATCTCTTTATAGCCTATACAAATTCCAGATGAAAAAAGACATATGGAGCTAGAGCCTTGACTAAGTGTATCCATGACTTCCAGTCAAATTAATTTCATCCTAAAGAGAATCAAACCCCTAGCTGTTATATATGGGTTTCAAATTGCAGAAGAAGTGTAAGACAGGCAATGTGTGGTGGTTGTTAGGTGACTTCAAGTTGGTGTCCAACTCATAGGACCCTACGTACAACAGGTAAAACACTATTGTTAGTGCTTTTCTGCTATTTGTAGGGTTTTCGATGGCTGATTGTTTTTTGGGAGTGGATTGCTGGATCCTTCTCCCAATGGCAAAGTATGTTGTTGTTGTTAGGTGCCATTGAAGTTGAGTCTGACTCATAACGACCCTCATAGGGTTTTCAATGGCTGGCTGTTTCGGGATTGCCTCCGGAGTGGATTGACACGTCCTTCTCCCACAAGGCAAAGTATAGTAGTGTTTAAAACAGAACCTCAACAAAGAGCCCACAGTTGCTGTCCCAGCCCTTGACTTTAGTTCTGAACCCTCCTTCTCCACATTAAAATGGAAAAGAAAAGGGCAACTTCCTGAGAGTGGCTTGAAGGACTCCGCCATTCCTCACACATCTAGGGGAAACTCATAAGGTAAATCAGTTGATGTCAAAAAGCTTCAAAGAGAACGTGTATAACTAGATTTCACTTCCATACAGTAAAGCTAAATGTTGACAAAGGAGACTTCTTTCTGACAGATGATTGAGGTTGAGGCTTTCAATATGTCAATAATTGATAGGTCACAAAATAGCTGAGTTGGAAGGTACATGATCATGAGTGTCAACTACAGAGGAGAAAATATTGATTTGGGAGTTTATATTTCCCCAAACTAAGATGAAAAAATATGTAGCAAAAAGAAAAAGTGATATTGTTACCTGGGAGTGGGTCTGGGAATCTGGCAGCCAACCTTGGTCCTAGTATCTGGTGTATAAAAGAATTTATAGCTGACACAGAAGTTATAGTAGAGAACATGGAAAAGGTGAATTATGAGATAGTACACTTCTAAGGAATAATTACAGGGAAAACTGAGGTACCTGGAGAAGTGTAGATAAACCTGGAAAGGAACTTGGAAAAACCTCAGTTCTCTGGCAAATTGGCATAAGGATGTTTCTAATCCCCAGGAAAATGTAAGGTCAGAGAGGGCAGAAGAGTTAAGCATCTAGAAGGAAAGGTACCTTCAATAGACAGAGAAGATGGTGGCCTGAGAGAAGAGGAGGTGCACATGTGGCTGCCTGGGAGGAGGGGTAGAGCGGGAGAGCAGAGCAAAGAAGAGGAATGAAGAGAGAACAACCAGTGGGTGCATATTCTCTCTAGTTTTGTTCAAACTACAGCATCAGCCCTGGGTGCCCAAATCTGGGTGTCTAGTGTGACCTAAGTCTCAAGCTCTGCCTGGAGAAGGCCCTGCTGTGGTTTAGGGTATGTGGAGCCTGGGGTCTTTGTTTTGTAAAAGAGCTCAATGGATTTGTCTGGCATGTTTCAAAAGGATGGGCCAATAGACAGATATCCTGAAAAGATCTGCCTTTGTAGTCAGGTAGCTATTCATCTTGGATTACAGTGTGCAGTCCATTAGAATAATGCCCTTCCAACATCCTTACAGATTTTTCTCCCACATGGCTTCATTCAGTATGGCTAACAGAAGTCATTTTCAATCCCCTTTTCCTCCATGTTGCCTGTTAATATCTAAGCTAACCTACCTAACAATATTACAAAGGGACTTTCCCACTATTGTTCAGGAAAGATAAAATTTGAGAATAGCAGAATTGCTTATGCATCTAAACATTTAGAGTAAAATGTGAGACTGTAGGGTAAAATAATTTTCTTAAAGACTTAATTTGGGTCATAATTACAAGAATTAGAATTAAGAGAATTATATTTTAGAGAGAAGGGGAAAGGTGAACTGGAAAGCAAAATATTACATATTTTGCAATGATAGTTTCTAATTGCTGAATTTACTTTCTCAGAAGCTAGGAGATGTAGACGAAATGCATGCAAATAAATAGTTTCTTGTTGGAAAAGGAAAAAATGAAAACAGATATTATAGAGGTTGGAGGAGGAGCTCTGATCCTGTTTAGCAATTCATATGATATGGTACATTTTATAAAAGGATATTAAAAAAAATAAAAGCCTTTGAGGTGAGAGATAGTCGGCAGCTTTAAAGAGCAAAATATTTTCAGAATGATGGCAGAAGCCCCTATTGGGCCTGGAAAGGGGAGACAAACAAGTAACAAACTAAAGACAAAAGTGAAGACAATGGAGCAGAAACAGGAAAAATCCAAGAAGAAATATGCTAAAATGATGAGTGGGAGAGGTTAAGCAGCCTTAGGACAGGGCGGCAACTAGGGAGGGGTGGAGGGACTAGAGAGGACTTGGAAGTGAAGGTGAAGGAGAAATGGCTGATCATGGACCTATGTCAAGAACCAGGGAAACTGGGGTAGGAGGGAGGAGAGAGAGGGGAGGGAGGCTGTGGAATGTGGATAGAGAGCAGATTATTCATCACAGCAAAGTGAAGTAGCAACCTGGTAGCAGCAGGTACCACATTTCCTGGAGGGACTGAGATGACCAATGTCTTGAGGTACAGGATGCTCAATGTCTGTATTCTAAAAAGTTTTGAGGATTGCTTGAGTCAATCATTTGCTGTTCTTTTTAATACTACCTGAGAAAAATGCAACTTAACCAAGCAGGACAAAAAGCCAAGGAATATTAAAGTTACATTTTCAAAGGGACAAAGGAGATCAGAATTAGGCATTATTCATAAAGGTCTCTAAGATGCTGAGTTATATCTGTTAATATTCTGTGAAGGTTAAATGAGTTATACATTTAAAATGTTTACAATAGGACCTACCATATAGTAGGTGCTCAGTAAACGTTATTGTTATTTGAAGAGTTGTTTCATTAAAAACTTTATAAACTGTGGAGCGAGGTATCAAATCTAGGTCTTCACACATGCTAGGCAAGCACTCTACTGCTGATCTGTATTGTTTGTTGTTGCTAGGTGCCATTTAGTTGGATCTGACTTGTAGTGGCCCTGTACAACACAATGAAACACTTGCTAACACAGTGCCAAGCCTAGAACTATGTCATTGCTTCTCTGCTATTTATAGGGTTTTTGATAGCTGATGTTTTGTTTTGGTAGTGCTGGGAATCGAGCCCGGACCTCAGCGTATGCAGAGCAAGCACTCTACCAACTGAGCTAAACCCACAAGCTAGCCTTAAAAGAAAAACTTTTTTCTTACTTCAATAAAATATTTTCCTACTCTTCTCTTTCCACCCTTTTTACAACTTCTTAAAAGTTCAATTTACCTAAATATTTCATCATCTTTCACTGAATATTATATAAGAAGAAAAAAATCAGAAGAGCTGCAAAAATCTTGTCCTTAGTGAAAGTAGACTTCCATCACCACTTATTGGAATTCACTTTTGAAACCCACAGCACTAGGATGCATTGTAATGCAGAATTTAAGAGCATGAGCTGTGGATGGGCTGGGATTAGATGGATTTGGATTTGAGTCCAGGATTTTCATTTTACTAAGCTTAATTTCTTTAAGTACAGTGTTCTCTTTATAATATAGAGATAAAAATATAATCCCCATGCCCCTCAAAAAGTAGTGCCTTCCTTGTAGAGTTATTTTCAAAATTGAATGAAACCGTTTTCAGCAGCACCTTTTCTGGTTATAGCCTTTTTAGCTCACCCCCATCACATTCACAAGTTGGACCAATGGTAATTTCCAGATACTCTGTGTAAAATTAATTTGTAACCATCTGGGTGTGGCCCAACTTGGCCCAATCTTAGCTGTTTCCTAGGACTGTTTTGACTATTAATTGGTAGAGTGATTGAACTTGTAAGAATTAAAACAAAAGGAGATTTTGGCTATTTTTTCTTGGTGTATGGAAGAAAGCCCATTTGTGGTGACAAAGAATAAATCCAATACATGAAGAGAAACAAAGACAAGACTTTAGGGAAGAGAGAGTCAAACAGAAGTGAAAGTGGCACACCTTTCAGTTTGTGAGGGCTTGAGTTCTATAGAACTTTGCTCTATCTTGTAGCAATTCAAAACAAGCGCCCCAGAGGAAGAGGCCATTTCAATTCAGATCTTTTCCCCAGGTTATTTTGTATAGAGGTGGAAGCATGTTTAATGATGTGAAGCCTGAGTAGTTAGGCTTCTCTATGGCTGCAATCCATTATGTATTTTGGACATGTAGTCAGGAGGGACCAATCTGTGGAGAAGTATGTCATGTTTGGGAGAGTGGCAGATCAATGAAAAAAAAAAAAAAAAGGAAAACCCTCAACTAGATGGATTGACACAGTTTCTGCAACAATGGGCTTACACATAAGTAAGATCATGTGCCTGGCACAGAATCAGGAAGTATTTCCTTCCGTAGGGTCAGGACTGGATTCCATGGCACCAAAACAATGGCTGTAATCACAAAACAATGCAATCACAGACAATGGCTATAACAACAAAAACAATAGCTGCAATCTTTGCTCCTGCTAAATTTCAGTTTCAATGCCAATGTTAAGTTACTTTGGATTGGGGTAGAGAATTTGATTTCTTCATGTTTGAAAGGCTCAAATTTGTCAGACTTTCAGACTAATGAAAGCTGATAGAAATTGCTAAAACATGTTATATTCTTGAAATCCACCCCCCTCCCCCTCCACTTTCTGTGATGCTGGAGATTGCACCCAGGCCTGTACATGCTAAGCATGTGCTTTACCACTGAGCTACGCCTGCAGCCCTTCCTATAAAATCAACCAACCAAACAACACCACCAGCCCCCAAAACAAAACAAAATACCCCCAAAAACTTTAGCTTTAGTGAATACAATGTCCCAAGGTATATCAGTTTAACATTCAGTCACACATTTTTCATCTATGTAGCAGGGGTTATCAAATTACCTTCTGGTGAAAATAAAAAATATCCTCAATTCCCTCCATCCTGCTTCTCCCGCTTTTCATCCTTCAATCAGCCTATTCTACATATAAGTGCAGACTGACCTCAACTTCCAAGTTCCAAGAGAGAAATCAGGGTTCTGATGTACAAGTAATGGAAATCAATTCTGGCTTATTTACAAAGAAAGGATTGCACTCAAGGGATGTAGGAGAGCCCAAACAATTGCATGGAGTGGTAGAGACCAGGACCAGAAGCTGCCTGAGGAAGTGTGGGAAAGTGAGTATGGGGTACTTCCAGACTTCAGTGGAAGCAGGTTCTGTGTTCTATGGGGACTCAAAAGGAGAAAAGTTTTCCAAATATCAGATGTGTTTCAGATGTTCAGTGGCCAAAATGTGACAGATACCGGATAGAAAGGGTGACTGTGCTGATGAGACACTTTTCTTCTCTTCCTTATGTTCCTTTTTATTCTTGCAACGACTTCCTGTTGTGAGGAATCTGTAGTTTCTTCCTTATGGCCCCAAGGAGTCAGGCCATGAGGGATACATATATTACAGATAAGAATAGCATACGAGAAGAAAATAGGAATGTGAAATCTGTGAAGCAAGATTCTGAAATTTTGATTTTATAAAAAATTGAGTAATAATATCTAAATATTTCTGATGTAAAAACAACTAGAAGTATTTTATTTTGGTATTCCTTATGATAAAACTTTGAAGATATAGTCAAACTGTATTTGGCAACATCTGTTTTGATATTTAAAGAATAGTACTTAAGCTTTAAAATAAGATTATTTAAAAATACACAAACTACTATAAGGAACACCATTTCGTCATCATTTAGTCTTAATTTCTAAAAATAGCTGCTTCCATTTCCCTCAATTCAGAGGCATCTATTTTCAATGTCTTTCACTGATTATTTTAGTATAGTATTTTACATCATTATATGAAATACGTAGAATGATGATTTAAAGTTTTTTTAGGCATTGCTCATTGATGTCTCCTTATATAAGACAAGAATTTAACTCCTTTTCAGTTTCCATCTCTGTCACTTTTCTCCCTATCATCTTAAGTTGTAACTTTTGATCAAGTGGCCAACGCTTATTTTTTGACCTTATAAATGCTATTTGCAGTTGAGCCATTTGGTATCCTGTGAATTCTTCTCCTTTTCTTGCACAACTCCCTTTCCTTCTGAGCCTAATAATCATTTATTTTTAAAATATTCTATACACTTATCTTTGATCCCAAACACTTAGCCACTTGTCTAAATCTCTTCTCCGTATGTTTGGTTGTATTAAGCACACTATCAAGACTATCTTTTAGAAAAAACTTCTTCTGGAAAGGTGAACCTGTTCTTATTTGCCATAGATTCCTTCCTGAGGTCTATCTTTATTAGCATACTGTGGATTTCATTTATCTTTCTTGTATTTGATCCCAGATTTTGTCAGGGCATTTTCTTTCTCTTTTCTAACTAGAGTTCTTTTGGTGGCACACATGTTCCAGTAGTCTTAATGGAAAAATGGAAAGTTTTTGGAGACCAGTATGCCTAAAGGTGTCTTTCTGCTGGGGGCTTAATGGGTAGTTTGGCTGTACTTGGAGTTCTAAGTTGGAAATAGTTTTCCCTCAGATTTCTGGATGCTTTGTTTCACTGACACCTGGCTTCCAGTGTTGGTCTCGAGAAAAGTCAGCAGACTATGTCCCTGTGGTCTATTTTTATATGGTCTATGGGCTAAAAATGGGTGTTATGTTTGTAAGGGTTGTAAAAACAAACCAACTGAGCTGGGATAGAAAGACAGGGAAGATTTAGAGGACATGGAAAGGAGAGGAGCCTTCACTCTAGGATTGGGTCTGAGTCTCATTAGTTTAGTGTCAAGAATTCTAGCACATCTAAAAGGAAAACTGACATGAGAATTGCCTGCATACAGATATTATTTTGAGAGATAATTCCAAATGAAAATGTTAATAAGCCACGGTTAGAGTTAAAATAAATGACCTTTGAGTTTAACCTTACTTTCTCCTCTACAATCTTGTGCTTCTGAAAATCTCATAAGCAAGATTGTGAGCCAGGTTTGCTATGAGCATATGCCCAGGCAACTCCCTTAGGACACTTTTCTTATCTGCAAACCTATAAGAGTTACCTTCCAGATCAGCTTATAATCTCATTTTACTAAAAGGAAGTTTCTCAAATAAAAGATATATCAAAAGGTTTCTACTTAAATCATAAACAATGAAATTTCTTCTTTTGACTCCTTAGGCCCATTTTGTGTTACTGGTACTTCTTTCTCTTCCCTAAATCTTAATAATTTACTTTGTAAAGCTGTCTTCCAATGTCATTTGCATAAGAGGAAATTCTTTCTGATAGAACAAGTAGGTAAAAGAGCTCATTGTTTTGTGTAGACTTTGAATTGAATCGTAAATTACATATTTTGAACAATGTAACTCCAAAAGGCAAAGTCTATATCAATTGTGAAGACACCTAGGAGCTCTTCTCTCTCTTGAGAAGCCCACATCTATGTCTTGGATGTGTACTACGATTCTTAAGCAGTTTTTCTACTTTCTGAGTGCCTGGACTTGCCCTAAAGCATGGACTATCTCTTGTTCCTACCTAAATAAACTTTCTCACTTTGTTTCACTCACTAATTTATCCTGAAATTCATCTCTACAACAGAGCCAAGGACCTGACTTAACCTGAGTGAAGGTGCCAGGAAGGGGAACTCCTCAGGGAAGGTGGCATCACTAGGCTGCATATCTCACTACTGCTGACACAACCACCCCAGAACCAAAGAAAAATGGAACAGCTTATGTCTGGCCTGAGAAACATAAAGTGCTTCCTATCTGGCCCTTTGCAAAAAAACTTGCTGGATAGAGCCCCTGGAGTAGACTGAAGCTATTGCAATTTCTGATCTTTGTGTACGATATTTTTCTCTCCCTTCCTTTCTGGGACCTTGTAGGATCTTCCTTTTGGACCTAGCATTCCAGACATTCTCAATGGTGTGTCTTTATATGGTCACATTTCTATTCATTTTGCTGAGCATTTGCAGGGCTTTTTTAGTCTGGAAACTCATATTTCTGCATTAAGATTTTCCCTGAACTATTTATTTGATAATTTTATCTTCTCTTTTCTATGTTTTTTTCTGGTACTTCCATTATTTGGATTTTCAGTATTCCTGACTAATGCTCTAATTTTATTTTTTTTCTATTTTTTTTCAATTTTCAATTTCTTCCTCTTGCTAAGTTTTAAAATTATCTTCTTTTTACTTTCTAAGAGATTTTTATTCTTCAGCATATCTTCACATTAGTCAGCTTCACATCAGTATATTGAAATGCCTGAGATAATTAGCTTATAAAGAGAAATGGTTTTGGAAGCTCCAGTCCAAGACATTTCTTTGCCTCTGATAAGGTAGCACATCATGGTGGAAGTGCATGGCAGAGCAAAGCAATCACTTCATGAGCCATGAAACAGAAGAGGAAGAGGCCATGACCCCACAATCCCCTCTAAGTGCATGACTCCAATGATCTAAACACCTCCCTTAAGGCCCCAACTCCAAAATTTCATAGCACCTCTCAATAGCATCACTGTGGGGATCAAGGCTTTAACACTAGACTTTTGGAGAACATTCAACAACCAAACTATAGCAGTCTTCTTATGGCATTTTGCTCCTTTTTAAAAATGCATAAATTCATATTTCTCTGAGCATACAGGTAATGCATTTCTTTTGAAATTTTAAATTTTCCTATGTAGATACTATTTCCTCCAGATTTCTATTTTCCTGATTGTTCACTCTGATTTTTGTGTTTCAGACTGGGGCCTTTCCTCAGATAGCTGGTGTACTTGAGTTACCTGTTCATGTTTTGAAATGGACTCTGCAGCCTTTGCGAAGTGGTGTGTGAACAGGGGAAGCCTGTGGGTCTTAGGTTCATCATAGGGGTATCTGTTTCTAGTTGAGATTGGGGAAATCCCTCAATATGATGGTCTTGTCTTTTCGCTTGAGATTGTTAGTCTCTAAAGAAAATTCTGTCAATAGCTTCTGTAGAGTATAGATTCACTACTTATAATCACGACCAAGTGAGAGGCTTAAGGATTATGGATTTCAGAATTCAGCATATAAAATTTCTCTTAAACCTATTTTTATATACTTCTTCTTGGGTTGGGTATCTCCTAATAAGAGACCTTCTGTCTTAGCTTTGTCAGAGCACCAATTTAACAGTTCTCAAATGAAGCAAGAAGAAAAGCCACCAAACTCTTCAGAGAGAAGAGGAATATGGGATTTAATTTCTGTGGTTTTTGAGACAGGGCCTTGCTTTGTAGCCCAGGCTGGTCTACAAGTCCATATCCTCCTGCCTCAGCCCTCCAGGTTTTGGGATTACAGCTGTGTGCTACTGTACCCAGCCAATTTCCTTTTAAACACTTTCACCCCATCTTCCTTTTTTAGTCCCACTGTCACCTACACTCCCAGTACTTTGTACTGCCAGTTTCTGAACTTTTTAGGGTCCTGCAAAGAAAATTGAGCTGTTTTTTCCTGCTTCCCCACTGTCAGCATATGATTCTTTTTTCTCAATTCTTTGAAATCAGAAAATCCCATCTGCTTTCCAGCTACCAAAATTTGTTTGTTGTTTCTTCCCCCATTCTCTTTCTTTTATTAGATTTATGCCATAAAAATACATTTATTATCATATTAGTAGGGCTTGGCAGTGGAAGTAAATGAGTGCTCTCAATCTGCCATCACTCACTTTAAACAAATCTTAGCATTTGGTCATATTTGCTTAAGATTTTTGTTTCTTTAAAAATAAAACAATTACATAATCAGTCAAAACTCCTTTTTGACCCCTTCACAATCTCATTTCTCTCCCTTCTTCCACCAAGGTAACCACCATCTTGAAGTTGATTTGTAACTTCCCTTTCATAGTGGTCTATCTTTAATTCATATGTGTGCATTCCTTACAATGTATTCTGTCATTCCATATATCTTAAACTTTTGATAAGTGGTGTTATGTTGGGGTGCCAAAAATGTATGAACATTTTAAGAAATGTTATCTATGTATTACTTTTCAAAGTTGAATTGAATTACAGTTGCAATGTGTAGCATGATGTTTGCTTAAAAGATGGCATTAACCAAATGAATGCTAGTGCCACCATGCAACAGGCAGAACAGTCAAGGAAATTGGTGGAAGTATGGTTGTCATTTGAGGAGTGCAAGACCATTTGAAGTGAAATTTGAAATTTGAAAATGTAGAAGTATAGCGAGAAATGGAGGTGTGAGTGGGCAACAGAATCTCTAACATGCCTAACAATTACACGTATTTGTGATAAGTTTGAGATGCATGGTACTGTGTGTGATGGGCACAAGGGAAGCTTTGGAAGTCTTACACTGCAATAAATTCTGCTTTTTCTGCTATGGTGTTGGTACAATTTATACACTTGCCATTGAAGTCTACCAAATAATGTGCACATAAAATAGGAGTTATCAAGACAAGCATATGAAACACTCCTTTTTTTCTTTTCTTTCTTTCTTTTTTTTTTTTGGGGGGGGGGGACAAGGTCTCACTTTGTAGCCAAGGGTGGCCTACAACTTACAATGTAGACCAGGCTGGACTTAAACTCATGTTGATTCCCCTGCCTCAGCCTCCCCAGGGCTGGGATTATAGGCATGTTCCATCATGAAAGGCTTATGACACATTCTTAAAACAGCAAAATGGAAAGTTTTTGTCCCAAGATGTGTGTACATTTTTTTGGTACCCTCTGTATGTAGCTTTATGTGACATGAAATATCTGAGATCTATACATGGTGATAGATTTAGCTCTAATTCATTCATTTTCACTGCTTAACGATATTGCACTGGCTGAATATTGACAAACTGTTCTGTGTTTCTACTAATTTGTTTTCCACTTAACCACATTTGGGGGCTCCCATTTCTCCATGTTTCTCCAATACTTGGTATTGTGACATATTCTTCAAATGTTAAGTAAGAATTGCATGGATTTTGTCACCTGTGCAATAAGTAGAATAAAACATAACATTAGAATTCTACCTTTTCAAGAGTCACCCAGACTAAGGAAGAAGGTCATATTGAATCTGGGGACACCTAGATTCTATTTGATCTGACCTCTCTATACCTTAATTTCTCAGAGCTCTTTGATCATGAGCATTGCTATTCACAATAATGCTATGCTTTTCCTTAAAGTTGGAGCTGTTATAATTTTGAGATTCTGGTACATCATGTAGAAGTGTAAAAGTAGGCCTCAGACAGATGGTGAGGTGGGTTCTAGGACTTCTACTCATTATCTCTGAACTTTCAGATTCTGATGCCAACGTGCTTGTTAGTCAGTGAAACATGACTAGGAGGCCAGCTCTTCTGGAGAAGCTTACTGTTTGACTTATGCTTTTCAGTGTGATCACATCTTCAAGAGACAGTAGAGTCTGGGTGCTATAACAGCAAAGACTGCATATAGCCTTTATTAGCACAATGAGCTCACCATTGCTATTCCAGAAACTACTTTTCCTCCTAGAGATTTTCCTTTATTTTCCTCATCATAGGAAGGGCTGTGCTAACAGAAAGTTTTGACATGGCTCACTTGAGTTTCAGCCCTTTCGTCACTTAGGGAAATGTAGTATTGAGGCCTCTGGGTATTTTGCTAGTTTGCTGTTTCTTCTCCAGAGAATGCTGAAAAGTATTCCAAATTTAATATATACTCAAAAATGTGCAAGGAAGTCAAATATATGAAAATTGAACAATAGACAAACATTATAAGATAATCTGTTATAAAGAACAAAAAATATTTTAAGCCTTCCAATTACTTCTTGCCTTTTTCTATATGTTATCTACAGTGTTAGATATTCAGCCTGAACTAGATTTTCTTTTTCACATTTTCTGGTGCAATGGAACACACTGTTGGCTTGTATTCAGCAAGAATTCAATTCAGGTTAATGACTTTCTATGATTGGCTTGCCTGATGTGTTCCTTCTTGATCCCAATCACATTAAGTGTATGGTACCTATGCATTTTATTGCTATAGTCAGCAACTTAATATTTCTTGCTTATTATTATTTATTAAATAATAGATAAAAGTGCAAAAAATTTAAATAATTTTACAAATTGTGATCTGCACCCAGCTGTTGTGAGGCTGCTAAAGAGAAACTATTGCCTGGGAGGTGACTCAAAGAACTCATTTGTCACCTGATATATGAGTGTCCAGGTCTGGCATGGAAATACATTAGGCTTACACACACACACACACACACACACACACACACACACACACACGTAAAACCAATATGTGTCATTCAAAAACTGAGTGCATAAATGTTGACCCTATGTGCACTTCTACTGATTCATCCTTATAGTCTCTTTTGATTTTCCCTTTCCATTCACTGGTATAGTCCTCTCAACCATCATATTTCCAGGACTGAATTTATTCTTAGAAGCCCTTTCAATTATCCTGTCTGTGTCATCCCACCAATGCTTTGTGAATGACAGAAAAAATTGATGAGATTCACAAAAAATCATGTGAGGTCATCAGAGCATGTTGCATCACAAAGGCTTGGGGCAGGCTGATGATGTGACATTAATTTTCTTTGACTCTTGGCTACAGAGTATCAGATATGGGAAGCCTGAAAGAGGAAATAGTGAGCATCCTGCATGATCAAAGTCACACAAATGGATAGCATTTTAAGTTCCTTTTAGCGTGGTAAGACATCCTTCAAATGTTCTTGTTGTTGTTAGGTGCTGTCGAGTTGGTATCTGACTCATAGCGACCCTCATAGAGTTTTCAATGGCTGAGTGTTTTGGGATTGCATTGGGAGTGGATTGCCAGGTCCTTCTCCCATTTTTGTGGTGCTGGGAATTGAACTCGGGACCTCAGAGACTGCAGCGCAGACCTCTACCAGCTGAGCTAAATCCCAGCCCAAATATCTGGAAGTAAAATAAATAAATAAGATTGCTGAGGTCTCTTATTCATTTCAAGTTAACTCTTGTGCAAATTGGGAGATATGGGTCTGTTTTCAATTTTGTGCAAATGGATATCCAGTTTTCCTAACACCATTTATTGAAGAGGCTATCTTTTTTCCAATGAGGGTCCTTAGTCCCTTTGTCAAAGATCAGGTAGCTATAGTTGCCTGGGTGTATCTCTGGGTCTTCAATTCTTTTCCATTGGTCTTTAAGCCTATTTTTGTGCCTGTACTACGTTGTTTTCTCTATTATAGCTCTATAGTATAGTTTAAAGTCGGGTATTGTGATTCTGCCTGCAGTTTTTGCAGCTTAAGATTGTTTGGGCTATATGCAATCTTTTGTGTTCCCATATGAATTTTTGGATTATTTTTTCTATTTCTGGCAAAGTTTATCATTGGTATTTTAATGGAGATTGCATTAAATCTGTAAATTGCTTTTGGTAGTATAGTCATTTTTACAATATTTTTTTCTCTCAATCCATGAGTAGGGGAGGTCCTTCCATCTTCTAGTATCCTCTGCAATTTCTTTCTTTAATGTTTAGGCATAGGAAAGTATTTCCTTAACAAGACTCCAATTCTCCAGGAAATGGCACCAAGAATTGACAAAGGAACTACATGAAATTAAAAAGTTTCTATACTGCAAAGAAAACAAGCAACAGAGTTAAGGAACAGCCCACTGAATGGAAGAAAACTATTCACATCCTACATATCTGACAGAGGACCAATTTCTAGGATTTACAAAGAACTTAAGAAAGAAAATCCCAAGACAATGAATACACAAGTGGGCAAAGGAAATGAACAGACAGTTCTCAAATGAAGACGTGTGTAGGGTTAAGAAACACATGAAAAAATGCTCAATATCTCTAGTCATTAGGGAAATGCAAACCAAAACAACTGAGATTTCTATCTCACTCCAGTAAGAATGGCCAAGATCAACAAAAATAGTAACAAATGCTGGTGAATAAGCAGAGAAAAAGGAACCCTTTTACGCTGCTGGTGGGACTGTAAATTAGTTCAACCACTTTGGAAATAGATATGGATATACCTTAGAAAACTAAGAATAGAACTACCATAAAACCCTGTCATACCACTCCTGGGAATATACCCTAAGGGAGATAAGTCGTCATACCACAGAGACACCTGCATATCCATGTTTAATGTAGCATTCTTCACAATCTCAAGGGCATGGAACCAACCAAGATGCCAGTCAACAGAAGAATGGATAAAACATTGTGGTACATATACACAATGGAATATTACTCAGCAACAGAAAAGAATGAAATAATGTCATTGGCAGCAAAATGGATAGAACTGGAGAATATTAAGCAAATGAATACAGGCTCAAAAAGAGAAATACCTTATGTTCTCACTTGTATGTGAAAACTGAATCTTACTTAAATGAAGAAAAAACTATGCATATGTAGATATATAAAAATGAACAGTTAAACTTAGCTAAGAAGGGAAAATATAAGCAGAGTTGAAAGAAGAAAAGAGGGGACTAGCGAAGGGAAGTGAAAGTTGTGGAAGGCAGGAAGGGGAGGGGAAAAATATAAAAGGATAAAGGGGGAGAGGATAATGTCAGTGTAAATGATGCAACTTCATAAGTATATGGGAAAAATAGGGGAGTATAACTGATTAATGCATGTAAGTTTTACTACATATTAATCAAAAGGTTTCATAAACTTCATAAGTTGATGAAAATGTAACCAAAAGCAGTATAACAGTTGCATAATGGAAATAGCAAATGCTATTCTGTCTGTAGTCTCTGAGGTCCCGGTTTCGATTTCCAGCACCGCAAAAATGGGAGAAGGACACGGCAATGTACCCCAGAGGCAATCCCAAAATAATCAGCTATTGAAAAGCCTATGAGGGTCACTATGAGTTGGACTTGACTAGACAGCACCTAACAACAACAACATATTACTGTGTACCTTACCAACATTCACCAATAAAAGATGAAAAAGAGAAAAAAAGAGATTGATGTTCAAGAGTTAAACATTGTAAACAAACAATTTTCTTTATTTAAAAAGAGAATGTTTCCTTTGTATATTGAAACCAGGCAGAAAATTTAATGAAACTGTTAATGTGTCAAAAGAAAGTGTCTGTCCATTAGCAGGGGTGTTGATCTGCAAAGGAAGCCTAATAGAACGGTTCATGTATTAAGATAACTAAAACCACTCCAGATGACAAGTAGAGTATGCACTTCCTAAAGATTTGATGTATCTTGTCTTTTCCTCTTCCTGTTGTAGAGAAGAACACATTATGTAACTTCAGCTTCTTGCTATTGAAAATCCAACTGATAAAAACTCTCCTTATTTTGATTTTATTTTCACCAAATTCTTTCTCATTTCAATTTGATTACCTGGGGTAGTTATTTTACCCACAGGATGAGAATGTTCAGACCAGTGGTCAGAGTGTATGGGCTTCTGAGGATTTTATTTCACTGCTAAAAATGCATTGGCATTCTGATTTCAAATGTTAGGCTTAGGGTTCAATCAATATGAGTCCATCACTGAAGAATGGATTCCAGAAAATTCACTAAGTCAATGCCACTCTGTGAGGTCACTTTTGAAATAGTCAGCTGGTGACACCCCTTCTCTCAGAATTAGCTGAACAAGTTCACCTATTGACCACAAGTCTCAAAAGTTAGCAAAATGCAGGAAGAGAAACAGCATTTTAGGTGTTATAAAGATCTGGGCTTTAGTTTTTTTGTTTTCTACAGGGCCAAGATGTGTGTTAAAAACCCAGTCTCATTGTTGGACTTCCGCAATTCAATTTTCCTTCACGTTTTCCCTGCGCCCATTTTGATATTTCAGTCACAGGTAGTTTAGGTATAGGTCCTCAGGATGGTGCCTGCTTTACCTCCCCTCCCCTCATGCAGTTTCCACAGATGGAACTCTCCTCAAAGGGCAAACATCAACGTCAGGGGTTTTCAGTTTCCTGTTATAGGAATCAGGATGGTGGGAGAGTCAAGGAGGACCCCAATCCTTTTTCTAAGACAAGTCGTAGAGGTCTTGGTACAGGGCCAAGTTCTTCAGCTGAGGTACTTCTCTGGCACAAAAGGGAAGGTGAGTGAAAACCCCTGCAGCCCTGGGCAGCCGCTGCTCCCTGCTAGCCAGGCCTTGCAGGGAAACCATGCATGTTGAACCATACCAGTGAGGATTCCTTCAAGACAAAGGAGGATCTACGGATTGCTTCCTGACCTGAGTCCAACATCTATTGGTATCCCCACAGATATTTTTAACACCCTAACCAAAGCCAAACAAAAAGGCAAAAGAGCCCCCAAACCAAAACTCAAATGATGATGACAACAGCAGCAACAAAAGAAAAATAAAAAAAGAAAAAATTTCCCAGGATAATGAAAATAACCAATCAAGCATATCAGAGAAAACAACCTTCTCCAAATAATGAAAGAACAGAAGTTATATGTCCAACTAGGCATTAAGTTTATGTAATTTTTTTTGGTGATGATGATGATGATTTTTGCAGTACTTGGGGGTTGAACTCAGGACCTTGTACATATTTTGCAAGTGCAGTACCACTTACCTGTACCCCCAACCCATTTTTAATTTTTTTAAAAATTTGAGACAGGGTCTTGCTTAGTTATGCAGTCTGCTTCTGGTCTTGAACTTGTGATCCTCCTGACACAGCCTCCCAAGTTGCTGGGATTCAAGTGTGTGCCACTGCACCTGGCTTTTACTTTGATTATTTGAAATGGACACTCAATCTTGAGGTTTTGGCATGGTGGCACATACCTGGAATCCTAGCACTCAGAAGGCTGAGGCAGGAAGACCACAAATTTGAGGCCAGCTGAGGCTATTGACAAGACCCTGTCTTTAGTAATAATAGTAATTCAATCTCGACACTCTGTGTCTTAGTTTGTAGTATTTATCAGTAAAATCACAAAAGTGAAAACCCAAACTGAGGGTCCCATCACCTGGCACAGATACAATGAGGAAGTAATGAATCTCCAGTGCAGGTGCTGTGCCAATTCTGGGGTAAATTGCTGACCACTGCATTGTGGGGCTGTATCTTCATTATAGGGCTGGGATTTAGCTCAGTTGGTAGAGCACCGCTCTGCAGTCTCTGAGGTCCCGAGTTTGATTCCCAGCACCACAAAAATGGGAGAAGGATGTGGCAGCCCACTCTCAAGGCAATCCCGAAACAATGTGCCATTGAAAACCCTGTGAGGGTAGCTATGAGTCGGACACAACTTGATGGCACCTAACAACAACAACAACAACAACATCTTTATTATATGCAGCCACACCAGTCTTCACTGGCAAAATCTCAACATTGGTAGTAATAAAAGCTCATGAGGCTTGGTTTACAAGTAAATGAAATAGCAAAAATGCACGTGGGTTAATATTACAAATGCCACCTTTCATTCAAAGAATATGTGCTAAGAGGGATGGTAGAGTCTTCCAAGTTTGCAGGAGGTCAGCTAAACATACAGTCATTTGTTTGTGTCCCAAAGTGTCTACCTGGGATTTTGAGCAGAGAAGGCAATTTTGAACTTAGAATTTGGGAGTTCAGGAAATGGGCTGGAGAGAAAGAATACCCTGCCTCGGAGCCATTCTCTTTTGCTTGGGAATTCGTTACATTCACATGGGTGGAACCTTGGTATCACATCTTTATAAATGGCTCAACTTCTCCATAGACGCCACAGAGGACATCTGACTCACATTGTTCATTGTTGTTAGGTGCTGTCGAAGTTGGTATCTGACTCATAGCAACCCTACATACAACAGGCAAAACACTATTGTTAGTGCTTCTCTGCTATTTGTAGGGCTTTCAATGGCTAATTGTTTTTGGGGAGTGGGTTGCTGGGTCCTTCTCCCAAGCCTATAGCATCTGGTGTTCCCAGGCGGTCTCCCATCCAAGTACTAACCAGGCCTGGCCTTGCTTAGCTTCCAAGATCTGATGGGATCAGATGCCACAGTGGTATGGCTGCAGGCACTCATGTTAGGTGCCCTCAGATCGGATCTGACTCATAGTGACCTTATGTACAACAGAAAGAAACACTACCTGACACTATGCCATGCTCAGCACTATGTCAGTGTTTTTCTGCTATTTATAGGGTTTTCAATGGATGACTGTCTCTGGATTGTTTCTGGAGTGGGCTGCCAGTTCCTTCTGCCGTTTTTCTGCTGCTGGGGATCCAAACCAGGGCCTCAGTGTGCAGAGCAACACTCTGTCAGCTGAGCTAAACCCTAGCCCCTTGACTCATGTTAGGTATTCCAAATCTTTTTCCTAATAGTGAGGAAATTCGAACTTGGAGAAATAAACTCTAGAGCACTGGCCAAACCCTCCCATGTGGATGAGAAACAGAAACCTGACTACAAAGAAAAATAAGAATAAAGAAGCTGTGCAGAAAAAGACAGACAAGAAACACAGAGAGGGTATTTCTTAAAATTCTCCAATTTTCCAGTTGCTAGCTTTTGTCTTTTATTAAGATTGGTTATGGTTTTGCCTTTGGGTTTAATGAGACACCTCTTTATATCCTTTATAATAAAATACTCCTTTTGGCTTAATGCTTGAATTGGTTACTTATAACCCAAAGAGTTTTAATTAATAGAAAAGAATAAACAGAAAATGTCAAACAATGAATGTCAGCCTTTTTCAGTAAGTGCCATGTTAGCCTGGGTGAATGTTTCCAATTCATCTGAACCTCTAATTTTATATATATTTTTGTCACACCCACAAATCTTCACAGTGTAATTAAAATCCCCAATAGAAATTTCAAATAAAGAAATCCCCAAATTGAGGGATGAATGCAGTCATAATATTGTCTTGAATCTAAGAGAAACTTAAAAAAAGTTTTATCTTCAGAAAATTGGGGTGCATCTTAAAAACACCATGTTCATTTGAAATAATGTCTTATGCATCTTTTCTATGTGAAGCTGGTAATAATACAATGGAGCATCTGATAATTGAAGACATCTCAGAATCACAGAGATGCCACTCGTTAATGTTATATGCTTTGTGTTCCTCTTTGTATGACTATTCCTGGATTTCCAGATTCTTAGATTTTAAGAAACGGCTGACCTACTTTGAGGACTCCTGTCAAAATGATTGTGCTTGTGGAATGGTTGGTTTTATTTCCCCAAGATATCTTATTTGACCTGGGCAAAGTTTCCTTGTATTATTTTCTTCTCACAAAGTGAAAGCAATAAAAGTGGAGCCACCTGGTTTGGAGAGCTGTACCCATCATGGAACCTGCCACTGGGAAAGAGCTGATTGCTTTCCTGGGGTCTCTCTCTTGGTGAGTCACTTCTCACATAAGAGACCTGTGTTTTCATTTGTGCCTGGTTCTTCGACAGTGAAACAATTTTTTTTTTACATTTTCACTGACATTTTCCTTAAAATTAAAAAAAGTAAACCTCAAATATGATATTGTTTAACCACCACAATAACAATTCTTTGAAATCTGAATGCTTTGGTTCTTAAATAGATGCCAGTTATCTTTCATTACATAGAATTGCCTCTTAGGGTAGTTTGCAATTTAAATACATAAAACCACTAGAATGAGTAATAGGAAAATCAATCTTTATTCTTTCAGATTAAATAAACTTGCTCATGAAAAATATCTTACATGGATAACAAAATGTGTCTAGAGCTAGTATTCTGAGAGTCATCAAACAATAGCAGGTACATCTTTTAAAATAGGTGATTTCTGTCTTTTAGCAATAAAGCTGATCCTCAGGACCCTGGAAATTCCTAGGTTTAAGTCTACACTGCATTCCAGAGTGCTATAGGGGAAAATCAGTGAGCTTTGGAAATGGAGGTGGTTTATATGGAGACTGGCTTTGACACTGACTCTCTGTATGTTTTTATGATTCACTTAACTCTTCTGGACTGCAGATTTCTCAGCTGTGGAATGGTAGTAATGCCATCTAGCTTTCAAGATAACCATTTTAGGTTAGAGAAAGCATGTAAAACAACCAGCCCAGGACAATGATCTGTGTATTGTCTGGCACATAGTAGGTAACTTCTGTCATCCTTATTGTCATTATCAATAACTTTATCACTTGCCAGAGAACTCCCTTAGGCAGCAAGTATATCAGACCATCCTATACAAAGTACACCCGTCAGGTTTCTCTGAACAGTTACTCTTTTCTCACACAATGAGTAGAAGAAAAGCCACAAGTGATAAGTACTGCATTAATTCTTAGTTGAAAGCCACACCATCCTCTCTTGGAAGTTAAAGCAGAAATGAATCTATTCAGGAATATTAGAAAGCACAGATGATTATTGGAAGGCTGAAAGAACAGCATTTTCAATGAGCTTGCATTTCAGAATCACATAGCAGAACTGGCCTGGAAGGGTGGCTGCTGCCTCCACCTACTGTAGGACTAGGCTTGTCTGCTGTCATCAAGATGCTTTGGTCACCTTCTTGTCCCAAGTTGTGAGGTTTCTGCTATGATCAAGAACTTGCCAGTAACACCAAAAATTCCAGAAATTCACCACCAGCACTAGGGAAATAGATGTGCTACCTTTCAGAAACAGTTTCCCATGGGGGTGCCTAAGGGATGACACCTAAAGCACAAGTCTGTGCTAAGGAAATAGATTTTATTGTTGGCTTGTTTGTTTTTACTTCTGTGTTGAAAAAATGGAGTTCACAATGTAGAGAATTATGAAAAGATTTTGGCAACTGCAAGTGACAGATATCTACTACAATGATTTGGGTGTGTTAGAAGCATCAGTCCTATCTCATCAAGTTGTCAGAGCATGAAGGCAATCCTTGTAATCAAAATGATGAGCAAAATTTGTCAAGATTTCCAGGGTCTATTTTCACCATGTTGCTGCCGTGGTTACTAAGAAAAAATTGGAAATATAACTCAAGTTTTGAACATTTTATGATTTGCAGAGGTCTGTTCACGTTATCACACATTTTCCTCACAATACCCTGGAAGGTGGCTATTATTAGTTCTATTTACATAAAGGAAATCAATGATCAAAGAAAATGTATTTTCCTATAGTCACCTAGATGGTAAGTGCCTGATGTAAGGAAACAAAATAGGTTTTACCCAAATTGGTTGTTTCTGACTCAAAGCCCACAGATGATTAATAAAACAGACTTTTGAATCAGATAGATGTGGGTTTGGATCTAGCTCTGGCATTTATTAATTTGCCACTTAACCACCTTGAGCTCAAATTTTCTCATCCGTAATGTGAGCATGATGGAAATACCCACCTTGTAAGGTCATTGTGATGAGTAAATGAGATAACCACATCATCTTGTGCTACATATAGTAGGCAGTCAGTGAATCACATGTGCTGTCGCCATTGTTGGGCTGGGATTTAGCTCAGTTGGTAGAGTGCCATTCTTCAGTCTCTGAGGTCCCCTGTTTGATTCCCAGCACTGCAAAAATGGGAGAAGGATGTGGCAATCCACTCCCAAGTCAATCCCGAAACAATCAGCCATTGAAAACCCTATGAGGGTTGCCATGAGTCGGACGCGACTTAACGGCACCTAACAACAACAATCACCATTGTTATCTGGATAATCATTTGTGTTATACTATGTCTCCTCAAGAGGACTGGGGACATATACATCTCAAGTCCCCATGAATATGTGATCTAAATACTTCCAGACAGAAGACTTATTTATAGGATGCTGGGGGAGAAGGGAATTTAGCCCTATTTACTGACCTTTTAAATAACTAGGTTGACTGTGATTTTAAAGTTATAAACAATTTTCTTTCTCTAGAAGAGAAAATTTATTCACATCTGGGCAGATTCACTCTGTTCTGGGAAGGACCACTAAGTGATGGCTTTATGGTAATTGGGTATGTGGAAAAACTCTACTTTTATGTGTTTCCATAAATTTCCAAATGCTGGAGTAGCTTCTGAAATTTTGATGGCTGGAGTAAATTCCACCCAAGTCAGAGAACAGGGAAGAGTGGCAGAATCTCTGAGAGGATATCACCTTAAGGAAGGGGGAAATGTGAATGAATTACCTCAAGACCACAAAGGGTCAGGATGGTTGGTGCATAAACTGCTTTGGGGTACAGTCCCCCATTCGTGCTAGAAACCTTGATCTAGGATGTGGTCTGCTTTTGGAAAAAATGAGTGAATAGAAAATGGTAAGAATACAGTTGGAATCATAGTTTAGATTTGGGTGGGAACATCCATGGTAGAACCTGACAGTGAAGCCTAAGGAACTATTATACTGAATGATACTGGATGTATCAATTTTGAGGACCTCTTTGGTTTGGGTGTTGACACAGTACCATTCCTCTGACCCAAACAACAATAGCAACAGTGGTAGGAAGTAAGCATTGCTTTTGATTCCAAGATGTTACTAGTCCCGATTCCACTGAACAAAGATTTTGTTTCCCAGTGGCACCTTCTTGATTTGGTGACAGTGTCAACATTGGCAGAGAATGAGACATTTCTTTGGCTTACTTAGACCATCTACCTTCATTCTTAAAGCAAGAGAATCCAGGCTGAATCTATTGACTGAGTTAGCATACTTGGAAGTTTCTTTTTAAAAAAATTTTTTTTTTTTTAAGAGGGAGCTTTTTCATGTAAAGGTGTAATGTTTAGATGTTCTGCTAAGCTGAGTAAATGGGGATTTAGTGACATTGAAATCTGCATATGAAAGAAAATACTACCTTATATTGTAAGCCCACACTGGGATGGTGTGTATTACATGTACAAATAACTCTTGAGGATATACTATGGAAATGACATCAAATGCTACTGAAGGTGTCAGTGTGTCCAACACCAAGGGTAAGTCAGAGCTTAACACATCACTAACCAATGAAAGAGGTTGGGATTTAGCTCAGTTGGTAGAGTGCCGCTCTACAGTCTCTGAGGTCCCAATTTGATTCCCAGCACTGCAAAAACAGGAGAAGGACATGGGAGTCCATTCCTGGGGCAATCCGAAAACAATCAGCCATTGAAAACCCTATAAGGGTCACTATGAGTAGGACATGACTTGACGGCAACTAACAACAACAACCAGTGAAAATGGGGATTTTTCAGCACACACAGCAGTATACCTTTTTGATTTTTTTGGAGTTCAAAATGTGGCTGAAGCATTTTTTTTTAAGGCTCCACTGATCAAAGGAGAGAGACTAGGAGGGAAGGACCACATGGCTGAATTTCTGCATTTGTAGGAGAACCCACAGCTCAGATGGTCTTGTGGAAAGAGCATGGGCTGTAGTGCACTGGAACTGCATTCCAATTTGCCTTTCTGAGGCTGTTTCTCTTCTGGAAAATGGAAGTAAACATATCTAGTTTATTTTGCTGCTGTGGCCCTGGTGTGGCATAACATAGGATAGGATCTAACATCATCCATACATGTTGATTTCCTTCATCCCTTTCCCCTTTTCCTTGTTCAGTGTGAAAAGAAGGCGTGGGAAACAGCGGCCAATGAGCTCTTTCTTCATGTTATTTGCAGGCCTCCAAAAGATATTTCTGTTGATGATTTGATAGTTTTCCCTTAAACAATTTACTTCCTTGGAAACTTTACAGTTTGGAAATAACTAGTGGAATTTTGATAACTTGGACTTTTGTTGTTGTTTATCATAGAACTGGACCAATGATGTTACAGTCTCCATTTCCATGCTGGTAGTTTGCTTCCCACAAAACAAAAATCTATTTCAGGCCATTTTCTGTCTTTTTTATTCTTGGCAACTGTGAGCCTAGCATAAGGGAGTCAGTAGGCAAGGGCATTTTGATGAGCCTGCTGCAGGTGAGGAAATTGCATTTTCTAGCTGGGTGCTGTGGCACACACCTATAATCCCAGCAGCTTGAGAGGATGAGGCAGGAGAATCTGAGTTCCAGGTCAGAGGCACCCTGCACAACCTAGTGAAACCCTGTCTCAAAAAAGTGGGTTGGGGTTACAGCTCAGTGGTACAGAACCTAGCATGTGCCAGGCCCTGGGTTCAACATCCAGCAGTGGAAAAAAAAATTGCATTTATCTTGGGGGGTGAGTCTGCATAGTGAGGCCCATTATGGGGTAGTCCACCATTACTAAGGGGAAAACTGAGGCAGGATAGCCTGCTATGATATGTCAATTCAGAAGGAGGGCTTTTCATTCAGTTGCATTTCATAAAGGAAAAAACTGATGCTCAGAGTATTTAAATGACCTGTTGAAGAAGATCAGGAACAGAAATTGGTATAATTCTATGGCTTTGGATTCAGAGAGCTTATCCATGAGGCAACATTTCAAGGCCACGCCTTCCTCTTTTACATTAAGGCAAACTCTTTTACTGTTAAATTGGTCTTGGTTCTTTAGACTTGCACCAAAATTAATAAAGGTCTCCTTTCCTAATTGCACAATCAAAATAAATTATGTCCACAAATTAGAAGGCAAGGAAATTGCATGTGCATTTTGGGTGCCCTGATAATGTCCTGCAGTAAATTGTTTTCATATAAATTGCATGCTTAATTAGTCACTTTCAAAAATGCCCATGTATTTCCTTGCAAATACATCTCTGCCTGCAATTCATAAAAAGCAAAGACAAATTAAATTGCTGCTCCCTATATAAAAGTGTTGCCCTTGGTGTATCCTGACTGCACTCAGCCATTCTGCCTTTTTTCCACAGAGTGCCACAAACCTGAGGAGCCTCTTCCTTTCTGAGTTACCCCTGAGTATTTGATTCAACAAATTTGAATTCTATTTTATTTATTATTAATTAAGTAGTACTTAGGGGTTGAACTCAGGCCTTGCACATATCTTGCAAGTGTTCTACCATTTTTATTTTATTAATTTTGAGTCAGAGGCTTGCTACGTTACACAGGCTGCCTCTGGTCTCAAACTTGTGATCCTTCTGCTTCCACCACCCAAGTCTTTGGGATTAGAGACATATGCTGTTGTGGCAGGTACTGAGTTCTCTCAAATTGTAGTCAGACAAGGGAATAAAGCTAGCCTGTATGCCACAATTTGTGCTATTAAAAATCTGGCTGGATTAGGCAACTTTTGAGACCCTCTCAGACTGAAAGATAGCTTGAGGAAAGACAATTTTGGGAAGACTAGTCACACTAAAAATAAAAATAAATAAGATATGCCCCCCCATCCAAAATAAAAAAAAAAACACTCCCCACAAAAATGCATGTATTGTTTTGATTAAAATATAGAAAACTATAAAAAAATTGCTTCCTATAATTCCAATACTCAGATGTAATCACAGATAATCATGTCCTCTTTGAACAGAATATTAAATGTTACAAAAGTTAAAATGATCATTGGCCTATTTAGATGATTTGTTTAGAAAGTTATTTTATTTTTAGAGATGAGTTTGAGTTTGCACAATTTTCATTAGAGAATTTGTCTTCTATTTCAAGCTTCCACATACAGTATGCCTCAGTAGGCAAAAATTAATGCTTCAAACAACCCCCATGTAGTTGGCCTGCCTGCCTGCTGCAAACCCTTCTGCTTTGATTTCTACAAGAGAATATATGCTAACAGAAAGTAAAAGGAATGCTTTGCTGGATAGAATTTATTTATCAACAAGAATTCAGTTCCTGAAAGTTTTGTTTTAAAAAAAGTTTTCAACAGAAGTTCTTGATACAGAAACTCTACCTCTGGCTTCCCCTGCAACTCAAGGGGGAAATAGTCACCAGGTGACTCTTCTTTGTATCTAAGTGAGAGGAGACCCAGCAGAACAATGTGCATCAGTTAGCACAGCTTGGCTTTAGCTATAATCTTTGCAGCTGGAGCCAAAGGACTTGCCTTTTGAAAATAAAGAGAACACAAGTTGAAAGGTACAATGTTCACCTAATATATTGTCATGGGTTTGGATCTAAATTGTCCCCCAAAGGTCATGTCTTTGGGTCCCTGCTGGTGGTGCTGTCCTCAGAAGTTGTGGAACTTTGGGAGGTGGGCCTTTGGTAGAAGTGGCTCCTTGGGGGAAGGCTTTTGGAGATTTTCTCCTTGAACCCACAGCCTAGGTCCCTCTCTGCTCCTGGTCTACCATGCTATGAAGTCATCTGACACAGGCCTTGCTATGGCCACCGCCATATTTGCCCTGTTGCTATTATGAACTGATTCTCTAACCTTGAGCTTCCAACAAACCTCTTTCCCACAAGTTTTTTTGTGTTAGCTTTTCTGCTACAGTGATTACAGCTGACCAATACAGAAAATTCGTACCAGAGAGTGGAGTTGTTGCTGTGCAGAAACCTAACCTTGGAGTTCCTAGGCCTTTAGAATTTGTTTGTGGGAATTTGGAAGAGTTTAGAGATAGACCAGAGAAGCCCTGGAGGCCTTGAGGGGTGGTTCTGTTGAGAGTAAGAATGACCAGAATTCTGCTGCTGATAGAAATGCAGATGGGGTTCACAGTGTTTTAGAGGAAAATGAGGATTTTATTGGACATTGGGTTAGAGGCAATCTGTGTTATATTCTAGCAAAGAGATTGTCTGCCTTTGTCCATGCCCTAAAGATTTGGGTAAGCCTGAATGTAAAAGTTATGAACTAATTAACTTGGCAGAGGAAATATCACAAAGTCAAAAAAATTCAGGAGGCATAGCTTGGTTATTGCTTGCTGGTTTGGCAAGATTTGTGGAAAAATAGAGAAAATGGCAGAACAGAAAGATCTAGAAAATGTTTAATTTAAAGAAGGGAAAAGCTGTGGCTTGTCTAAGGTTATTACAGATAGGGCTGGTTTGGGCCAGGAGGCCTTAATTGTTAAAGAGATGGAGGCCCTCCATCTTTTTGCTTGGACAAAAGAAATTCCCTCAGGGCACACAAGAAGTCATCCAGACTCCCACTTGAGACTTCAGGGTTTAAGACTAAAAGCTCATTTGAAAAGGGAGTGTCTTAAAAAATGGAATGTCTCTGGGACAGCCTGCTGCAAGTGGGCCATTCAAGGAAATGGTTTCTCAGCTTGGGTATATAGAGGCTGCTATTGTAAGGGTGGTTGAAAAGGGTAAAGCTACCTTTTGAACTGGCAGGAAAACTTGGCAACATCCACAGGATGGTGTTTTTGCAGGCGTGCAGAATGTAGGAGTTAGTGGGTTCTGGAGGCTGCCACCAAGGTTCTAGAAGATGGCCTATAGGGCCAGGCAATGTGTATCATAGTGGAGTGCTCTGCCTAGAGCCCCTGAAAGGCTGATGTGTGAAGCCTTGAGGGTGGTGCCTAAGCAGCAATGGAGATTGAAAATGTTGGAGATGCCGGCAACATGAAGAATCTGCCAAAAAAAACTTCTGGCAAGAAGTGGACTCAGTCCAGGAGGGCTGTTTGTGATCTGGCCAGAGGGGTGGAGCCACCCAATCCTATTCATGTACAAATGATGTCAGATGATGTCACATGTGCCAGATGCCAGACTTAAACCAACTGAGTTTGTTTATGCAGCAGGATATTGCTCTTGTTATGAACCAATCTTTACTTTCTGTGCCCACATTCCTCCCTTTTGGAATGGGAATGCTTATTCTGTACTATTGTATCTTGGAAGTGTGTAAACTGTTTTTTGTTTGTTAGAGTCCCACAGCTAAGTTTGCCTTTATTCTCAATGGAGACTTGGCCTTTGAACAGAGTCAAGACTGTTCAGGCTTTAGAGACTCTTGAAATTAGACTGATTGTATTTTGCATTATGAGCTGACCATGACTTTTGGGGACAAGGGGTGGAATGTTATGGTTTGGACCTAAATTGTCACCCAATAGTCATGTTTTTTGGTTCCCAGCTGGTAACGCTGTCCTGGGGTGTGTGTGGAACTTTGAGGGATGGGCCTTTGGTTGAAGTAGCTCCCTGGAGGTGGGCATTTGAAGGTTTTACCCCTTGGACTGGAGGCTCAGCTCTGTCTCTGTTTCTGGTCCACTATAACATGGAGTCATCTGCAACTGGCCACACTGCTGCCATGCCTGCCCTGCCGCCATTATGGATTGATTTTCTAACAGTGAACTTCCAATAAACTTTTCTTCTTTAAGTTTGTTTCAGTTGGTTTTTCTGCTATAATAATGACAGCTGACTAATACATATATGAAGTGTCTGGGCTAAGGTGACTGACTATTCAATACCATGGAGACGAGGGTCTACTTTCTGTCAAGCTAAATTGTAGCAGAAGAGTCAAAATGAGGGTTAAAATCTACTGAAGTTATTTCCAGTAATACCCTAAAGCAAAATTGAATACCCTCCACTGATTCATTTTTGCAGATACTGTGAACTTGGGTTTGCTTTCTGGCTCCAGTGATAATTCAGGGTGCATCATGGGAAGCTCTGTATTAGCATGAGCTCAGCTCCTCCCTCACACCACAGCATCTGAGCTGTTGCTTGGGGTTAAGAAGGTGCCATTTCCCACCATGTCTGTAATTGTATTGAGAAATTTCTGGTTAACTCAAGCAGCTTTGGAGGTAGAGATTTTCTCAGGCTATAAAAAAAAAAATCTGAAAAATAAGTTATCTTTAAGTAACTTCTGCCAACGGCCCTAAAAATGTACTAAAGTGAGGGAAATGGTGACCAGAGGAAAATACTAAGACCAAATAGCATTCACCTAGTTCCTTCTTATTCTCACATAACAGAAAAATAAAAGCAAAAGGATAAAATAACCCATTAGTATCTCAGCTAATCATGTTACTGTAAAATGTTAGTTTAAAAAATATAAATAGGAGCTGGGCAAGGTGGTGCGTATCTGTAATCCTAGCACTTGAGAGGCTCAGGTAGGAGGATAATTAGTTCAAGGCCTGCACTACATAGACCCTGTGTCAAAAAAAAAAAGTATAAATAAATACTTGTTATTGGAGACACATGTATGTGATATATGTCTGAACACACAGCACACACATGCACACATGCATGCACACACTAGTGCACACGTGCAATACTCCTACCTGAATGTAGTGTTGATTCTTGATAAACTTATAAATACAACAAAGTTAGTATTTGGTATTTTCCTAAGCTATTTTTAAATTTTTTTCATTCCTTTCTCTCTAGGTTAAGTAAGCCTTTATCTCCCTTATTTCTCCAGATATTATCTGCCACTTAGGCTTGCTTTATTGTATTTTTTGTGATAGTATTCTGTAGATAAAATGAGTGTTGAGTGCAAATGTAGTCTTCTTTGGACACTTAAAAATCTCTAAGTGTGTCTATTAATATTCCATGTCAAATATCCTATACAGAACTACACTAATGCCCATATAGATCCAGTTGTTTCTATCTCAGTAATGTGGATCCTTTTTACAATGTTGACACCTAACTTGTTAGGGATAAAATGATGAATTTTTTTTTTTTTTGAGTAAAGAGGTAACCACTTCTCCACTTTCTTCTTCTTAGGGTGTCTCCTTAATATAATTTGGATGTTGAGTGTTTCCCAAAAGCCAACATGTTAAAGGCTTGGTCCCTAGGGTGGCACTATTGGGAGGTGCTAGCACCTTTAAGAGGTAGAGCAGAGTGGGAGGTCTTTAGGCCATGGTGGGTGTGCCTGTGAAGGGGAAAGTGGGACTCTAGCCTCCTTCTCATTCTTTTGCCTTCTAGCCTGAGGTGAGCATTTTTGCTCCACCACAATTCCACCATGATATGCTGCCTGACCCCAGGCCCAAAAGCAGTGTAACCAACTCATCACGGATCAGATCCTTCAAATCTGTTAGCCCAAATAAATTTTTTATCTTCATAAGTTGATATCTCAGGTATTTGTTATAGTAACATGAAGCTGACTAACATACTCCTGGAAAATATAATAGGCTCAATTAGAAGCCCGATTTTTTTGCTGTTGTGATGAAAGATCTGGGCCTTCTGATCCTCAAAAAATATAAATACATACCTTCTAAATTATTCCCTCCCAAGCAAGGTACACAGGAGACAATTACAAGGTGCATCTATTTCTATTTTTCTTTCTATTTCTATTTCTTATTCTATTTCTCTTATTTCTCAAAGAGATAAGAGAAAATTTTATTGCTTTCTCTTTCACTTCACTATATAAATTTTTGTGAGATTCTATTCAGGCTTTATAGTCACTTTTGTGCTATCTTATATGTACGTAAATCTGATAATGCCTACTCTTTAATAATAATGCAATTTTTCTCTTGTATGAAAGAAAGTTTTCTATTGCTAGGTATGACTGGTCTTCTACTGGCAGGATTGTTTTATTTCCCCAACTGTCAATAGAAGCTTTCTAAGTATAGCTATGACTATAGGCCTCTGGGTCTTTCTTTAGAAAAGAGGTATTTGAGGGCAGGATGATTAATATGACATGCATTCAGATGGTAATATAGTTGGAAATGCATCCCTGTGCTTACCAGTGGCTGCTAGCATGTATTTACATTTTGGAAGGAATGATACCAAAGATTTGTATGATGATTAAAGAAAACCAGTGCCTTAGAAAGTTGAAATTCAATTATTTTTGGGGCATAGGAGGCATTCAGTAAGCATTTGTTTAATGAATGAGTGCCTGGTAAGGCTGAAATTGGTTTGCTGAAGTGTGGTTTTATGAGGCATTGAGGAATGTCTTGGGAAAATGGTGTTAGTATGATGAACTTGGGTTTGTTGTAACCAAGCCTTGGCTGTCAGAAGGAAGGGGCATTTTAGGTACAGTGGGAAGGCAGCCATTCAAATCTGTTCTTTCTGGCCCAATTTTAGGGATTTCTTTCCAGTTCTATGGAGTTTAAGGGATGTGGATAAAATATGAGAGTGCTATTAAGTTAAAAAGTCTGGAAAGTAGAAGAGCAGAAGACATAATGCTTTCTGGCTCCTCTGAGAGGTTCTCACATAGCAGAGGGTTAGTGTCTTCTTCCCCCGCCCCCATCACAGACCACAGCTTGGCATCTTGAGAATTAAAGGTTGGTGTTAGAGGTGGCTGGTTGAAGTGGACTGGTTTTTGAGCACCTGTATGACCATCCATGGGGCCACCCAGAAGTATATAACAGCGGACTATTTCATGGGGGAGCTGTGCCCTGTATTAGCAAGTGAAGGCAGAAGTTTATGACATTTGAGTTGTCATTGTCACTCTCACAGTTATAATACTCTCAAGCATATAAGGTCTAGGTAAATTTATGTTTTGAAAGTAAATTTTATACTTCCTCTGCCATCCTATCAGACAGGAGACTTTAGTTCTTGAACCCATATTCCCTTACATCTGTTTAGAACAGTCATACAGGGTAAAAATTTAGGTTTCCTTAATTCCAAACAAGTAGCACAATAGGGGAGTCTGTCTGGTGCCCATAAGAAATATTCTGCATATACTTTTTCTTAGACTTTACAATTTTACTTAATAGGGACAAAGGAATATGGCATCATCATGATTCGTTAACTATTGTTTCTACACCAAGATTTCAAAGGGGGCTAGCTCATGGCTTTTGCCTCTATTTCTCCCACTCCTACTTCCCACTCCCACTCCCCACTCCCCACTCCCATCTCTTGTAAAAATCCTTAATTCCTCCACCAGACACCATAAGAAACTGAGCTCTAAGCATCTGTTTTCTGTCATCCCAGCTGACAGTATATTTTCAGAACTCTGGAATTTCTGCCATTGCTTAATCTTATATCCGGGAGCAGAATCTATGAGGCTAGCGCAGGAAGCAGTCTATAAACTCTCTGGGATCCTGTCCTAAATTTTGCCTTTCCAAAGACTGGGGGATGGGGGTGGGGGAGCTGTCAAGTTCCAATCTGTCAGACTATGTGCCAGGCTCCCTGGGACTTTGCAACTGTAATGGAACAATGAATTCTCATGCCTCTAAAGGTGCTTGCAAGTGGGGAACCCAGTGGAACTTACAAAGAATCTGCCTAATTTTGAGTAAGTCCTAGTTTCGGAGCAGGATGTAGAAAATCAGAACCAGACAATAGTGGAAATGCAGGAAGCATACGCAAGTGTGAAATTAATCGCAGGAATTTTAGTTGCTAAGTTGCATAGCTAGTTCTCTGAAGCCCATAAGTTATTGCTCAGAGGATATGGCAGAGAAGAAGGCAAATTATTATAAGGCAGGTGTATAGTTGTTCTGACATGTAATCAAGTTAAATTCATTTTCTGAACAATATATAGAGCTGTCCCTCATTCTGCCAGAAGTTGTTTCTTACTGGTAGTTGAAGCAGGGAGTAGGCAAAAAGCATAGGCTTTGGTACCAGGAGATTCCAGTTTTGTCAGTTATGTCACCTTTTGGTCAAAACCTTTGTTTCCCCTGGCCTTGTTTTTCTCATCCACAAGACGGGAATGAAAACCACCATATTATGTGCCTATCAGGATTGCCACAAGGATCAAAAGAAATCTTGTGTGAATGAAAGAGACACAGGGCAGAGAGATAGTCTGGCAGTTATTGTTTCATTATTGTCGGGATAGCCCAGGGAGCCGGGCACATAGTCTGACAGCTGACACTTGGCAGCTGCCCCCACCCTCTGAAAGACAGAATTTAGGCCAGCATCCTAGAGAGTATTCAGACTTCGCTTTCTGCTCTCGCCTCATGGATTCTGTTTCTGGGTATAAGATGAAGCAACAGTACAAACAGTAATGTGCTGCTCCCAAGTTGGTTCTGTGCTATATCATGCCCACAGGTGGAGCCCAAACAGCCCCTGGATACCAGATGGACTCTCTTCCTTAGCCAGGTGCAAGAGGCTCTCCCCGCTCATGTCATCAGCTGCCTCTCAAAGAACTTGGTACTCCTTTACTCTTTTTATGCCTTTGGTCCACAAAGAAGAGTTTTGTGACATGTGTTGAGTTGCTGTTGAACAAATTGTGCATGAAGTTGCTTAAAGTCCAGAACACTCCACCTCTCAGAGTCTTTGGGTATAGTAATGACCACAGCCAGGATGATTGTGAGCATTCAATGAGATGTCTGGCACATAGTTATGTTCAACAACTGTTCGTTTCATCTTGAACATAATAAATCTCTACTTTTCCTCTCAACATTAAATTTTTGTTTCTCTTGGTGTAGGTTATGCTTTATTTTTCACTAGTTAATGAGTGTCGCATGACTCATGTCTGCAGAGTAGTTCACAGCTAGATTCTAAGTTCCTATAAATACACTTAGCCTACATTTTCTGTTGTGCTAATCTGTCCTCCTCACACTCATTATTTGTTCCATGCCAAGTATTTGTTTTAATTCTTGTTTTAGTGGTTCTATTGTGTATGGTGAACAGGTTAGTTTTTTCCCCTTAGAAGTCAATGCAGATGGTTCGGGGTCCAAAGATATACAAATATTAAAAGAAAAGGAAGGAAAGGAAAGCAGATAGATTGACTGATTCTGTCTTCCTGGCTCTCTGTGATCCTGAAGCTGTTCTTGGTCAATGTTTGTTCAGCAAATGTTTAAACTTTAAATCAGCTGCTGAGCCTCCTGAAAGCTTCCCTTGGCCCCTTGCGTAGAGATTTCCCTTGACAGTTTGTTGGAAAGTTGGCTTCTAGTTCTCATTTGATGCAGGATTTGCCTTTTCCTCCTGCCCACTTCCCTGCCCTTCAGTCCAGCTTCTGCCCACTCAGCTCTTTTTCCATCTTCCTTTCTCTGTGTCTTTCCAGCCCAGCAACTCCGAGCTGAGTATAGTAATCCCCACCCCTAACTTCTTGCTGATGGATGGCAGAGAGAGTGGTATAGACCTGAACAAAGCCTGAAATACACATTAACATATGTGATGAGGTAGTCCCTGTGTGAAGGTAAATGATCCCTGCTGAGCCAAGGGAGCTTTCTTATTTTGTTCTTAAAGTGGAATGTCTGTTCTCCTTTAGATGGATAGGAACAATTGTTTAGCTTTACTTTATGCCCTTGAATGCTGGGATAGTTTTCTAAGGCACAAGTCACAGTGGATGTGAAAGGAAAGATTACTGCTTTTTTTCCTCTTGTGCTATATTCTAAAGTTTGTAAATTTTGTAATCATTTCCATTGCATATGTGTGTGTATGTGTGTGTATGTATGTATATATTAGATATATTAGTGCAAATACTGAATGGATGACCTTAGCAAGTGGAGGAAACCAGAGTAGCAGATTCTGGCTGCCAGTATCAGCCCTTTTAATGATGGGGAATGGATTTGGGAGAATGAATGTCAATACACGAATGCTGAGTCTAATATAGAAACTGGAGCAAGTTGCCAGAGAACACTGGGTTGTATACTCTTGGATCAGAGCAGCCAAGCCCTGAGGGGCCTCCTGAAGGAAGAGTCAGAAATAGAAGCAGACATACTTGCTGTCGGAAGGAACAGAGCTCTTCAGGGAATGCTGGAAGCAGCAGGGCGACGTATTTTTTCCATTCTGTTTTAGGCCTGAACAGGGTCCTGAAGTTCTTGTCCTGAATCCCCTTGCCACTTGATTGTAAGCAGAATGTATGTGTATAGGTGCATGTGTGTGTGTGTGTGTGTGTGTGTGTGTGTGTGTGTGTGTGTGAGTGTGGATGAGAAGGAAATATTTGTGTTCATATTTCCATCATGGCTATGTTTTATAGTCTTCATTTTGCCCTTCAGATGCTAAGTGTAGGTGGTACTTCCATTACCAAAGTTCTTTTCCTCTTAGTCATGCTTTCAGAGGGAGGAGGTTAAAGAGGGTCTTTGTACAATTATGGGCTTGAATTTGACATATATGTATGTATATATATATATACGCATATATTGTTGTTGTTGTTAGGTGCCGTCGAGTCGGTGTCCGACTCATAGCGACCCTCATAGGGTTTTCAATGGCTGAGTCCTTCAAGATTGCCTTGGGAGTGGTTTGCCAGGCCCTTCTCCCATTTTTGTGGTGCTGGGAGTTGAACTCGGGACCTCAGAAACTACAGCGCAGCACTCTACCCACTGAGCTAAATCCCAACCCATATGCATATATATGCAGACATAATTATATACAAATATGTAAGCACACAAGGCTGGGATTTAGCTCAGTGGGTAGAGCACTGTGCTGCAGTCTCTGAGGTCCTGAGTTCAATTTCCAGCACCACAAAAATGGGAGAAAGACCTGGCAATCCACTCCTGAGGCAATCCCGAAACAGTCAGCCATTGAAAACCCTATGAGGGTCGCTATGAGTCGGATACCGACTCAATGGCACCTAACACAGCATGTAAGCGCACATGCATATTATATGTAATTGTTGCTACTGTTAAAGTTAGTCTATTTATATGTGTTGCATCATTGTGAAACTAAATGTGGTGACTGCCTGATGAGTTGAGCACAGATATGTCTTGCCTAGTGTTCTACCCGTGGACTTCTCCATGAGTAGCTTCACAAGTAGACATAAGATCTCTCAAGCAAGCGGAATCCCCAACCATCTTTTATGCTTTCCCACAGAGACATGCACATACACACATGCTTACCCACTTCCACTTCTACCTGCTCATTCCTGCCAGAAATTCTTTTCGTAAGACACAAAGTCTAAAGGGGCTATGCGTTGACCTTTCTCCATCTGGTAGAGGGTAAAATAAAAAGTTCTAATGAACAGATGGCATCAGGCATTTGAGTAATAATGAGGTTTTCATTTTGAATAGCATTGTAAAACTTCTGAACTACGTACACATTTCTCATGTATCCTTACCTGCTGAGATAGGGCCTTTTGGAGGCTCCTCCAAACTTTCCCTGGATTCACAAAAGCGTCACAGAGTTGTGGTTCCTGGAAGATCCCCAGCTCCTGGAAGGGCCTTTCATTATTTATACTCACATTACTGCTGTAAAACTTGAGCCTATTCCCATCACCTGGAGACTTCCCTTTGTAGAACAGGCTATTAAGAAGTCCTCACAGTAGCCCTTTCCAGTAAAACAATTCTGAAATCTCCCCACCTTTCTAGGTCTTAGAACACAGACTCAGATCAGGGCAACATTTTGGGAAAAGGAGGAGGAAGTATCTTCTCTGTGTTTTTTCCTTGGGCCTTTTAGAGAAGCCAATACAAGATAAAAATGACTTTAACAGTCTTTCCTGCCATAACCCTGTAAAGGTAGACATAGTCTTTTATGTGAAACGCTGCCAAGTTAAGTCATAACTTCAGAGGAGAATGACTAGAGGCTATGGCTCTACAAGGTTTGGGCTACAAAAGCCAACATATCCAAGTCACTTGCACTTATGTGTGCCCAGACATCAGTTCTGCTTGATATATTCCTGGTACTTACAAACTCAAAGCACCTAATAAAGAGTAAAAACCAGGCTTCTTAAGATTTAGACCTGAATTTCCAAATATTCTTTGGATACCATCATGTGGATAAAGCAAGGGACCTCACATTCATCTCAAATTGAACTTATGTTCCTCCCAGACTTGCCCTTCTATTGCTGTGGTCTAAGTGTTTGTGTTCCTCCAAATTCATATGTTGAAATTGAATCCCCAGCATGAGGGTATTTGGAGGTGGGGCTTTTGAGAGATGATTAGGTCATGAAGGCGGAGCCCTTAGGAAGGGAATCTGTGCCTTTGTAGAAGAGGCCCCAGAGAGATTCCTCAGTCCTTGTGACATGTGAGGTTACAGTGAGAATTTGCCCCTCTAAGAGGAGGCCTTTACGAGGATGGCTTTCTGTGTGGGGCCTCACTAGACACCAAATCTGCCAGCATTTGACCTTGGGCTTATCAGCCTCTAAAAGTGTGAGAAAAAAATTTCTATTATAAATAAGCTGCTCAGCTGATGGTATATTGTTGTAGCAGCCCAGTGGGACTAAGACCACTATGTTACTTTTCCTATTCAATGACATCAGTATCTACCCAGGAAATTAATACAGAAACTACAGAATCACCTCTGCCATTTTTCTTTTCTTTCACTATTTCCTTTAAAGCCCAACTTCACTTTCGCCTGCTCCATGAAGTTTTCCACTAGTACACCAAAACGTATTTTTATACCTCTATTAACAAATTTGTTGGTAAATCTGCTATGGAGATCTCAATTTCTCCCTGCAAAATTACTGTCCTCCATCCATTTGAGTTCCTTTGGGGCAAGTCTTAGTGCTTTATTCACTATTGTATTCTTCCGCTTTCAAGTATTCTTCTTGCAAGTATTGCATTCTTCTGCTTTCAACATGGCATGGACTCACAGAATTTTTGGAGAAATTTAGCAACTTATACCTCCAGAATGGTAGTCTCTATTTCCCATACAGTCCTTTGCTACTTACTGATGCTACTTCTTGATTTAGGGGTTATGGAGTTTTCTGATGTTCTAGAAGCAGGTATTAAGATAAAATATTACACAGCATGGTGACTGTAGTCAATAATTATGTCTTATATATTTCAAAATTGCTAAAAGTAGATTTTTAATAATATCACAAAAATGTTAAATTTTTGTTAATATAATGTTAAATGTAAAAATTGTTAAATTAGTGAGGTGACAGAAATGTTAATTACCTTTATTTAATCTTTCTTCAATGTATGCAAGATGAAAACGTCACATTGCATCTCATAAATATATACAGTTATTATTTTTCAAATTAAAAATGGTTTTAAAACATAATGAAATAATTCTTGTTACCTTGGCAGCCCTCTCAAATTGTCTTCCTTATTAGTTAACTTTCAAAACAGAACTGCTTTCCTCCACATTCGAGCCACTACCTATTGCATAGACCTTTTATGCCCTTCTTGTCCATCTGTTCCCTCTTTCTTTCTTTCTTTCTGTACTGGGGCGGGGGGTGAACCCAGGGCCTCATGCATACTTTGTGAGTGCTCTCCCACTGGGCTGTACCCCTAGCCTCTTTTTTTATTTTTAAAACTGAGACAAGGTCTTGTTATATAATGCAGGCTGCCTCTGGTCTCAAACCTGCGATCCTCTTGCCTTCACCTCCTGAGTCACTGGGATTACAGGAGTGCACCACCATATCCAGCTTGTTTGTCCATCCTTCCTTCTACCCTTCCTTCTTCTCTTTCTCTTTCTCTCTTCTGACAGGATCTCATTCTGTAGCCCGTGCTGGTCTTGACCTCATGATTCTCCCAAGTACTGGCATTACAGGTGGGTGCTTTCATGCCTGGCACTTCTGTTTTGATGGTTGTGAAGATTATAGCAAGGTGAGGAGAGACAGAAGAAGGTTATAACTGATTAGTTGTAGCAATCCTACACTGATTTCCAGAAGTGCCTTGTGGGTCTCCCTAGTTTTGGTTTTAGGAGAGAGCTTTCCTTACATGCCGCTTCCCTCAGTAATCGTTTTGCCCTCTTATAGACATAAAGTTTAAAGAATCATGCTGTAGATTCTTAAAGGTATTTACACAAGAAGCCCTGCTGGATCTTCAAGATCCTATTAAATGTGTCACTTTTGATCTTAGCTCAACTGGGAAATCTTTTCTTTTGTACAAACGAGAAAAATCAATATAAGTGCTGCAAGATAAAAATTAATCACCACTTACCCCTTCTGTTTCTTTACATGCCATGTGATTTCTCCCAAAATAAAAATGGGGCTGCCTGGTTTCACAAACTATTTTATAACACTAGCTACAGTGGAAATAGTTGCTCTCTTTTGGAGAAAAGTAAACAATAATTCCTGAGTTATTCAGATAACTAAGGCACAGACTTAGTTTCTAGAAGGCATAGGGTTGTATGGTTTGGATAAAAGGATTACATGGTGAGCATTTGATATGCCATCTTTTTTCCCTCCTTGCAATGTGAGAAATATGAGCGAGAGAGTCACAGGATCCTCATGAAATAACAAGCCTTCTATGCACTGACCTCTAACACAGCTCATTGAAAATATCCCTTTGCACAGCATGTTTACACAGTGACTATTTGGCTGTTAAGCAAATACAGTATTTAATAGCCCCAGAGTGATCTGCTTACATGGGAGCCTGTAATAATTAGAAGGAGACCATGCCAGAATATTAAGAAATGAATACTTGGCTTAGACAAGCAATGATCCTTGAAGAGAACAACAGTTTGTGGAAGACGAGACAAACGCCACCTGCCACAGGGGCTTCAGGGGAAGATCCAGGCTGTGGTCCCCTCTGAAGCAAATGTAGTTTTCCAGTATCTTGAACAGCCAGCTGAGTTGGAACGCTGGGAAAATGCATCAACTATCTGGTTGTTCCCTGGGTAGTCATCTCCCACCTCACTGGGGATAACAATGTGCAAGTTGCAGCAGCTGGTGTTTTCATGCCACCAAGTTTGCTCCCACTTTCTGTGCCACCCTGTAGACCTCTGTGGAATCTCAGAAGGATCTGCGAGTCACACTTGTCACTGTGTACTTACCCTGTGCCAGGCCCAGTACTCAAATACTTATGTCTCTTTCAGTGACATTATGTGGAAGAATCCCAAAAAGAGGTACATGTGTGTTTAATCTCCATTTTATAAATAAGGAACTAGTAGCTTGCAGAGGATAAATTACTTATCCAAGGTGACATCACTTGTAGGATGGAACAGACACTCAAACACAGAATCTTTTTATTCCAAAGCCATTGAATTAGAACACACAGAATACTGTGATCATAGGATGGTCATATAGTTGCTGGACAAGCAACTTCTTAGGAGCAGGTCAGTGTGGGGCCATTAATGTGATCATGAGAGGGAAGCATGTCCACTTTGGGGATTTCTGGGGACTATGGCCTCTATAAAGTGACATGGATTTCCTGACCTTTGCCACTTCAGCAAAATCTGTGTTGGTGTTAGAGAGAGTATTTGTTGGTTTGAAATGTTTGAATTATAAACTGACTCTGGGTATGACATCCCTCCTCCACGAAGCAGCGGGAATTTATATCATTGCTTTCCAATGCTGGAAATAATTGTGAGGCAACACAAACACTGGTATACAGGTATTCCTGGGTATGGTGTTCTGCTAATTCTTTCAGCTCTTTGACTTTATTTTTCCAGTTGGGCTATGGATGATGAGAAGAGAAACAAAACAACTGGTTTTTGAAATGAAACTCAAGGAGAATTTGGAGAAGGACAGGGAAAAGCAACTTGAAGCTTGGTGTAGACAGAAGGTGCAGGCTTGGGAAGCTGCCATGGCAAGCAGATACAGAGGGGAAAAGAGAATCCCTTCTTTTCTCCCTCCATCCCTCCCCTCTTCCTTCCTTCCTTTCTTTCTCTCTTTCTCTCTTGCAGTGCTGGGGATTGAATCCAGGGCCTTATGCATAGTAGGCAAGTGCTTTACTACTAAACTACATCCTCAGCTCACTGAGCTCCTTTACAGCTTATTTTAGAGTTTTAAAGGATGTAGCCCTCCTAGGATTTTCCCATGAGATACCCAGAACTATTTGGATTATTAAAAGATGCTATACTCACATGTACACAGCATTTTACAGCATAGAAGGTTTTATCTCACTTGATTCTCACGATAAGAACATGATGTAGGAAGAAGAGATATAATCAAGCTTATTTCACAGATGAATTCAGGGAGGATTAGAGACTGTTTTGCAACTACACTGCTTTCAGTAAGCCAGGCCAGCACAAGAGCCCCGATTCTGATGCTTTTGTCTCTGGTTCCTCTGAAGGTTACTTTTAAGAACACTGGAACAAAAGATATGGGACATTGGGTCAAACTAATGGTTTACTCCACCAAATATTTCATTTTAACTGTTTGGAGCCGGAGATGTTTCATAAAGGAGTAGGGAACTGCCTCTATTAACATCAAATGTTGGGAATACATCCAAACACCCTAAGCCTCTCTCCAGCAGCCACTCAGAGGTTTGGGCATCTACAACTTTTCCAAACTCTTCTTGAAACTATTTACATTTCTTGGCTTGTCCAACTCTTGCGGAGTAACAAGCTCCACATGTTTGCCACCTGCTGTGTGAAGGAGTACTTCCTTTGGTTATTACTTTAAATGACTGCTTCCCAGGCTTAAGTGCTATCCTTCCCCTAACCCCCTTCCCAACCATTTATAGCCCCCAGGATACACTGTCTGTCTGGCTCATGGCCCTGGCCTGCAACACTTCTGCTGCTAGGGAGCTGCACTTGATGGTCATATCAACAGTGTTGCAGCATGAAGAAATTTGGGATTGCTTTGTGGATGCAAATACTGCCTACATGCTAGAATAAAAATTGGAATGTGATTCCTTCCCCAAATACTCTGACAGCTTAAAAAAAAAAGAAGCAAAGATTGCTGTGATAAAACTTTTGCCATTGTTGTGACTATGTCCTTCTGAAAACCTTCACCATCCTAAAGAACTCCATGCTAGTCCAAGTGAAATAACTACAAAATCATATTTGCGTGAATGCACTATTCTGGTTTGAATCCTTTCTAGTGACTGACCTTGCTAATGTGAACACGTTCATATGGTTAAGATTAATGAGTCAATTATTTTTATACAAGCTATCCCTCATGTAGGCTGTTTTCCTTGACTTGACTATGTTAATTAATAAAAAGCATTCAATCCTCCTTCTATTGGAGTTTGTGGTTAATCGGGTGCAATTATCAATAAAGCCATGGTGAATGTCTATGTGCACAGCCACCTCTAATGAAAATAGGATATATTTGGCTATGAAAAGAAGTACTTAAAGTTCCTCTCCAGTGAGTGCTTCTAGAAGGAAATAAGGCTATGGATCTTGGAAGGCACAAGCTGCCATTATAAATATAGTTGTGTTTTTAATTAAATAAATACTGGAACAAGTGTGATTGAATATGAGATAATCCATTCGCTTGGATATTATTTCATGTCATGCCTTAAATTAATGTTTCCTAGCCCTTGGCCTGGCTCTTGTTAGTTACAGAATGGGATATGCAAGTGTATATTCTATAAATACACAAAGACTTGCATGCTATCCGTCCATCTACACTAGGCTCTGAAGTGACAGTATTACTTTAGAAAAGTCCCAAATAGAAACAAAATCAAAGTTATAGAAAGTTTAACAATTATTTATATTATCAATTTCCTTGCTCTATAGAATGTTATACAGGATGGAATGCATATAAAAGTTTGCTTAGTGGTTGGCATTTAGTAAGCAGTCAGAATGTTAATCTTCATTATTATTTTGCCAATGTTCCTTTAAAATGGTTTCTTTTAGCATCCCTAATATTTAATTTGATTTTTATATCATTTGTCAGAGTTATAGCTCTTATAAGAAATTAAACATGCTTGAGGAAAGTTTTGTTTTTAGGATGAGATGCTTAAAATAAGAGGTTTGAGATCCTTATGTGATTGGTAGATGCTAAGTCTTTAAAAAAGGGAGTAAGTTGAATTGATGACTTCCCAGACTCGTGAGTTTTAAGATAGGCAGGGATATTTAGTGAATGGGTTACTTTGCATCAGTTAGGTTAAAATACTATGAATTTCAAAATATCACAAGTTTTTCAGATCCTGGAACAATTTGCAAATGTTGAAATGTAATTTTCCTTTTTTTTTTTTTTTTTTTTTTTGCATTACTGGTGGGTTGAACCTAGGGCCTTGCATATGCTAGGCAAGTGCTCTACCAATGAGCTATACCCGCCCAGGCCCCATTTTAATTTATTCTTTAATTTTGGGACAAGGTCTCATTAAGTTGTGCAGGCTTCTTTGACCTCAACTGAGATCCTCCTGCCTCAGCCTTCCAAATTGGGATTACAGAAGTGTACCATGGCACCTGGCTAAATTAATGTTTTTTTGGTGTGTGTGTGTGTGTGTGTGTGTGTGTGTGTGTGTGTGTGTATTTTGATCAGTGCTAGGGATCAAACACAAGCATGCTAGGCAAGCACTCTACCACTGAGATACATCCTCGGCCCTTGAAATATAATTTTCCAGAGTGATATTTCTATAATAAGCTGGGGTTTAAAAGCTCAGTTGGTAGAGTGCTGCTCCACACTGTTTGAGGACCCAGGTTTGATCCTCAGTACCGTAAAAATGGGAGAAGGATGTGGCAATATACTTAAGAGGCAATCCCAAAACAATCAGCCATTGAAAATCCTATGAGAGTTGCTATGAATTGGACCCTGCTTGACTGCACCTAACAACAACTTTTTTTTTTTTTTTTCAGTACTGGGGATTGAACCCAGGGCCTCGCCCTTGCATGCTTTGCAAGTGCTGGACCACTGAGCTGCACCCCCCAGCCCATTTTTTTACTTTTTTGAGACAGGGTCTTGCTAAGTTCCTCAGACTTCCTCTGGTCTCGAACTTGCGATCCTCCTGCCTCTGCCTCCCAAGCTGCTGGGATTACAGGTGTGCACCGCCACGCCTAGCCCAGAAACAACTTCTATAACAAAGCTACTCTTACACATGTACAAAATAAGTGGCTGCCCTCACATTTTTCCTGCTGCCTGCATTTGCTAAAATGATCTTAGTTAAGGACAGTTGTTCATTGCTCAGGTAGAGCTAAGGCATGGCACATTTCTGGAAATGACATTTGATCCATTGTGAGGTCTTAATGACTTCTAATTGAACCTCCTCTGGTTAAGGAGAAGAGAGAGAAAGGACACTGAGGAGCAGAAGAAGGGTTTGGGAAGGTGGTGACAAACCTCCTGAACATTGTGAGTCCAGGTAGCTCCAGAGGTGGCAGGAGTGCCACAAGTCCTGGAACCTCGCCACTCAACAGGCATTCATTGAGGCCGACCTCAGTCAGGAGTATGCCAAGGGCTGAAAGTGTGCTAGCAAAGTATTGGTAAGCTTTCTGCCATCAAAGAGCTTATAGTTTATTGGAGGAAGGTGGGATGGATATATAACCAAAGGAGCATGTTAGGTAGAACAGTGTTAAGTACAGCAAAGCTTAATTGAATGGATAACAGATTTTACATGGGGCCCCAGTGGTGTGTGGCAGCCAGTCTGCATGAGCTTGTAAGAGCTGATTGTGTATCTGCCTTCCCAGCCATGTGCAGTGATATCAGGTTGTTGGTTTAAAATCAGACATGGTAAGCCAGGCACAGTGGTGCACGACTGTAATCCTAGTGGCTTGGGAGGCGGAGACAGGAGGATTGCAAGTTTGAGACCAGAAGCAGTCTTCATAATTTAGTGAGACCCTGTCTCAAAAACAAAACAAAACAAAACAAAAAAAAAAAAAAAGAAAGAAAAAGAAAAGAAAATGTGCTGGGGTGTGCAGCAGCTCAGTGGTCCAGCACTTACAAAGCATGCAAAGCATGCAAAGCTCCAGGCCCTGGTTCAACCCCCAGTTCTGCAAAAACAACAACAACAACAACAACAACAACAACAACAACAACACCACCCCAAAACACAGCCATGGTGAGAGTATTTATACCACCAACATTGGCAAACACTGTAAGTTCAGGCTTTTCTCCTCCCAAAGAATGAGTTATTAACCATTTACTAGCATACTATTGCTTGTGGGTGGGGAGAAACCCTATAAGAATGGGTAATACAGAGAAGGGAATTGTTGGGCCAAATCTTATAGAGGAGTTAAAAAGACAGCCATTATGACATTTTTAGGAGAATTTGAGGGTTTGGGGAAGTTAGGATTTTTCCTGAGGATATAGGGAAAAATGTGACTTTCAGCAAGTATACTTCTGATTATTATTAACTCTAGCCAATGTTTTAATCATCTACTTCTCTCTGAGGTCAGATTCTGGGTTCTGTTTATTTTTGTATATATACAACCTTGTGCATAATGTACAGACAATAAGTATGTCTTATATAAATGAATAAATGTTGATATCCTCAAACCTCCTCAATTACCTATCTATGTGGACTCAACAATTTTATATTAGTCATATGCCAAGAACTTCCAGGCATTCAATATAATTTTAAAAAATATTTTATCTTGAGGCAGGGTCTAGTTAAGTTACCCAGGCTGCCTCTGGCCTGGAACTTGAGATCCTCCTGCCTCCACCTTCCAAGTTGCTGGGATTACAGATGTGTGCCACCATGCCTAGCTATCATTTTTTATGTACATTTTACAGAAGAAGAAAATAAGACTTGGAGAGGTTAAGACATTTGCTCAAGATCATAAAGTTGATAGCAGTAGCAACAGTAGTCAAACCTATATGGTTCCAAAACCCCACTTTTTTTCCAACTGTCCCATATTTTCTTTGAGATCAGGGGCATTTGTCACATGTGGATGAGGACTAGCGACAGCAAATACTCTTGCAGTGAGAGATCATTAGGGGCTGTGGACATGAGGCAGATGGTCCTTAGCTTGAGGATGATTGAGGTGATAGATAGGACGTTCTCTCTTTAGGACTCCTTTGGTGACATTTATGTTAACACCTTGGCTGATCTGTGATAACCTTTTCTATTGACTCCTAATCTGGGATGCAGTTTGACATACAATAATGCCACAGAAGGCTGAAGAGTGAGGTTTGGATTTCTTTTCCTATCCAATTCTCAATTCAGTTGCTAAGAAAACATCTTGCAGATCAAAATCCTTTATCTCCCCACCTGCAGAAAAGATGTCAGACAAAAATGTTAAGCAATAATTTTGGATGTGATGCATTTGAGTATTGTATCCAAAGACCAAATGTGACAGCTTTATGGTTTAAGATTTAGGGTTTAGGATTATCTATAAGTCAAAAATGGGACACTGAATTTTGGTACTCAAACAGCTTGCTTCTCATGACTTAACTGAGCTCTTTGTACGACCTCTGAGTGAGGCTGTATGTTATATTTATTCCCATTCTTCAGACTAGGAAATTGACTCTTACTCCTTAAATCATAACTTGAAGTGACTTATCATTCATGTGTGTTGCATCCAAAATCCACTCAGTGGTGGAAAAGAATGCAGAAGTGCATCTGCACATATATAGTTGGATTTCTCAGGTGAGATCAGGAATGGGAGAAGGGTTTGCATGTAGACATTGCCATTTATGGACATCTGTTGATGGAAGACCTTGTGGGTAATTATTGGATAACCTGGAGTTAAAAAAGCAGCAATTATTTCCCCTTTGTTACCCAGTACTAATACAGTTCTTGGTTGGAAACAACCAAAGCTGTTTAATTTAAGGGGAAGAGGAATTTCCTAGAAGGTAACCGAGTAGCTCATGGAAGCCAGGAAGATTGGTTCAGGTAGTAATCCAGGGAGGCAGGGCATGCATGGATGAGGAAGAGCCATGGAAGACCCTGCTGAGGATCCTTCTGTTTGGGGCTGGGGACTCCAGTGTTGCTGGCCCCACAAGCAGCAGGTTCTCATCTCGCTGCTGGATTCCATCTCCCTCAGGCAGTTGCTGCCTGACTTCTGGATCCTTTACTTCCTCATAGCCACCATGGAAGAATCTCTGCCTGATTCCACATCTTTCCCTCAAATATCTGTGGGCTGAATGGGAGCATCTGATTCACTGTCTGTCACCTTGTCACAGTTGCTCCCTGGGAGGAAGGAGGGTATCTGCCTTTCTCAGGCTTCCTCAATAGGAAGTGAACTTTGTCTCCTGCTCATTCTGTGACTTACCCAAATAGGAGCAGAGTTTATTGTGGGCAGCCCTAAATGATGGATGTTTCCTCTATATATCCTAGGTTTAGCATGGACATGTGCCCAAAAGAAGCTGAGATGGCCTCATTTATAGGGAGCCCTTAAAATAAGGCATACTGTTTTACTAATGGCAATGTGTTTGTTATGACACATTTACTTGTCAAAATCTATGACCTTCCTGAACCTACTATTTACATACAGAGAATTTGTGCGGGGTCTGGCTTTGTCTGACTCCACCAAGAATGTTCGTACGCAGGGCCACTTCTCTCTCACTGTGTGGCTTTGCAATTCAGAAGATGTAAAGAGGTTTTCCCTGGCTTTCAGCCTCCCTATCTATTTTGATCATGGAGGTTAATAATGCTGAAAAGCACTCAGAGTATATAAGGCCGCAGAGGAAATGAGAGCTCTATGTTTTATGGCTGGGACATGACTGGTAATGTATATGCTGGGAAAGTTGCCATTCAGAATGCAGCAATGAATATTGAATTCCATCAATTCTTAGCCATTTCTCCCTTCCCCCAGCCCACCCTGTCCCCTTGCTTTCTCCATGGTAAGGGAGCATTCACAGCTGAGCTCTGAGCATGCTGGTAGCTTCACTCTCTGTAAGGCTCTTCCCCTGTTGAGCAGTGTCTTACTACCCTAGCTACACATTGGAATAACCTGGGAGCTTTTAGAAAGCCTAATGCCCAGGTTGAGCCCTAAACTAATTAAGCTAGAATCTCTAGGGAGGAACCCACGTGTCAGTATTTTTTAAAGCTCCCTAGATAGGTCCAGTGTGCATTCAGGACTAAGAATTGCCATAGCTCACTCCCTAAATTCTACACAAATGAGACAAACCTCACAATGAGGACCAGGCAAGAGAAATGGAGATGTCCCCCTGCCATCAGAATTAAATGATCATTCCTGAAACAAGTTTTATGCAGTATAACAAACATGGGCTTGAATTCCAGTTTTCCAGGTATGACCATTGGCAGGTTACTTTAGCAGTCTGGCCTTCAACTTACTTGCCCGTAGTAATTTCTGCCTCACAATGTTGTTGGGAGGATTAAACAAGCAATTTAATTTTAATCTCTTAGTGTAGTACCTGGAACATACCAAGGGTTTAATAAATCCTATCCAGCCTTATTATTGCACAGCCTTTAGAGTTTTCAGAGCATTTTCTTACCTATTGTTCCACTGTATTTTCAGCACAATCCTTTGTCATAAGCTAGTGTAGAATTTACAACACCATTTTAGAGATGAAGGAACGGAGATCCACATAGTGTGAGTGCTCTTCCCTGAGCAACACCACTTCTCACCTGGGTATTATCTCAACTATGAGACAAGCAATGGTGGCTGGAAAGTCCCTATTCCTTTCCATTGCTGCCTTGGCTACGATTAGGAGCCCCTGAAACTTGATATACTCTTTGTCCCAGGTCCAGAAGCCTAGCAGTAAATGTCTAAGGAGGCCAATGGGATAGTCATTCTGTCAGGAGGGAAGATTTGACTGCCAGCTCCCACAGTCTCTGCTTTCAGCTCCCACCTTTCCAATGCTTCCTCTGGCCAAAATATGCTTTCAGAGAAAAGACTGGATGTCAGTTATTCATACCTTAGTATGACTTTGGATGGTATGGTGGTAGAATGCAAAGAAACTTAATCTGGCCCATCATTTTGAAGATGAGGAAGTCCAAGCCCAAAGAGAGACACAATTTAGCCTAAATTCATGCATCTAATTTATGGCAGAGCTGGGGCCAGATTAGCAGTTCTTCTAATTCTTCCCAATTTCCTTCCACATTCTCCTTCCAAATCAGGGTTAGTTTTTCCTCATTTCATTTACATTTATAGTTGTTGATTCATCTCCAGTTGTGGAGAGATATTTTCCCATTTGAAAAAAAATTCTGGAGAAGGATACATTAAGGAGTCTAAGATTTTTCTTAGTGTTTTTGAACTTTTTTCCCTCCAGTATTTTGAAGTTAAACCCAGGGCTTTGCACATGCTAGGCAAGTGCTGCTCTACCACGGAGTTGCACCTCCAGTTCCTTTTAAATTTTTTTATCTTGAGACAGGGTCTTACTAAGTTGTTCAGGCTGCCTCTGCTCTTGAACTTGAGATCCTTCTGCCTCAGCCTCCCAAGTCACTGAGATTACAGGTGTGCAGCATGGCACCTGGATAAACCACCTTTGTATCAAGAGGACACAGGTGGGCCACAATTACTTCTTGTGGTCATCCATTGCTTTATAGCAAACTTCTCCAAACCTACAGCTTACAAATAGTAGTAATCTATTTTTCTCATGAATCTGGGATTGACTGTGTTCAGCTGGGCAGTTCTCATGTCAGCTCCCTCATGTGGTTGCTGCCAGATGGAGGCTAGGGTTGGGGTTATCTTATCTTGAAGGCTGCTGCTTCTATATGTCTGCTGCCTGGATGAGGCATGGGGAAGATTGGAAGCCAGATCAGGGGGCGCTCCTTAGTTGCCTTTCCCATTCTCTCTCTGTGGTGGACTTAGGGTTGCTGGACTGATTCTGTGGAAGATAAAGTATCCCAGAGTGGTTTTCCCAAGAGAAACCATCTGAAACTGCATGCCCTTTGCCAAGCTGGCATCAGACCTTGTGCAACATTACTTCCCCTGCACCCTATTCATCTAGGCAATCACAGGTTCAAAGGGATGACTGTAACCTCTGTCTGGTGATGGAAGGTATATCAATGAATTTTCACGTTTTACACCACCCTCATTTTACCTTAAAAAGTATAACAACCAACTTTTATATTCACTTTTTATACATACCTGGCTTTATGATAAAGGCCTTCTATTTCAAGTCTGTTGATGGGATGTTAGAAATAGCATTGTGAGTAAAAGAGGATATTTAAGTTTTTATACTATGTCTTGATGAAAAGGTGTCAGAAAGTACAATGAGGTAGGGCTAGGTGGTAGCATTTATGGAATATTTTGACTTTGATCCATATTTAAGGTAGAATTTCAGCTTCAAATTATTTTTAGGGCTCCAGCTCAGACAAGTACTTTCGGAAGTCAATGAGGGTCTAACATTTTTATTTCTGTGCCTTTTTCCAGAGTTACATAAGAGATTTATCATTAGCATTGGCTCAGGATGCAGAGAAAAGAATGTCATAGGGAAGCTACTGTGCATTGGATTTAGTGGTTATATGCTGAAGTTATAAAAATAATTATTTAGTTTATTTAAGCAACACTTTGATTCAATTTGTGTTTCACTATGTGTGACTTTGTATAGTTTGGGAGTTTAGGGGTAGGTAGCAACAAGTTGTATACCATTTCTAGGAATAGACAAGAGTGAGAATGATGCATAAAAGATCAATATAATATTCTGAATCTGAATCAATGACCATGACAGTTATGTGGGGTGTGTGTATACATACATGTTATACCCTTATATAAGGTTAAGAGAGGAAAATAATTAGAAATTAAGAACAGTTGTCACAGAGTGGATAAATTTTAGCCTTCAGAGCCAGTAAGAGCTAAATGACAGTAGCAAATTACCTAATTTTTCTAACACTTGCTTTCCTCATCTGTGTATTGGGATACTAATTTTTAGCTCATAACATTTTATGAAGGATTAAGTGAAGTGATGTATGTTAAGTACTTTGCTCAGTACTTGGTACATGATCAGCTCTTAATAAATATTAGTGTAATCAATCATCCAGTCAATCAATCAAACAATCTATCAGTCAGATGGAAATTGGAGTTCTGATGTAGGTACCTGGTAACCAGTTGCTGTCCTTCTCCTCACACATTTCTTAGATCACTGTGATGTCAAATTAACCTGTCTCTCCATGAGTTTCTCCATTTATGAGATGGTAAAAATGAACCCTTGTTCACAGTTAACTTTCATTTATCTTTTTCCTAAATGTCTCTTGAAACGAGAAATGTTAGAGTGAACTAATCCTTACAGAAGGAAGATTGAAAGAGTTATGAGATTTACTATTTAAAAACAAACCCAGTAAGCTTAAAATGAACAGAGACTAGTGATTGTATTTTATATTGCTAGAAAATTTCCTTTAATTTGGTCTTCCATTCCAGTCAGTTAAAAATCACATAATATTTTTTTTTGTAATTCGCTATTTATGGAGGAATGCAAGGTGATAGTGATATACTGTTCATTTTTTCTGCTTTGCAGATCTTTTGTTTTGTAATGCCCTGTTGGAATGTCTCTTGGCCTGTGCTCTTACAAAATTTTGCTAATGATTGACAGCACTGTATAGGATAAACTGCAAATTTTAACATCTTTTGTAGCAGCTTGCATGCCAAACAGTAATAAAGTGAGCCCTGAGAATGGGTAAAATAAAGCTGATGAATAATTACATGCTGTTTCCATAATGTTTTGTTTTTGTAGGGAGGTTGGGCATGAGAGCATGCATGGATAGGATGAACATCTTGGGGCTTAGTTTCTCTATGACCTTGTATCCTGGCATTGGCATTTACTGGCTGTTGGGACTGGACTAAAATACTTCTCTACAACACAGTTTTCTCATTTATAACATGGGGATAATAATGGTAAAAGGCTTGCTGTGAGAATTAGATGAGAAAACTCTTTAAAAGTGCTTAGTGAAGTTCTTGGTACATAGAACATTTTAAAAAACTTGACTCATATTTAATATTTTAATAACATTTTTCTTTACTTCCTAGTACGGAATCAGACCAAAGGGGGAGGAATCCATCATTTACTGGCCATCATTTAGATGTCATGAACTTTACATATTGTTTCTGCCAATACGCTCCAGAATGTTATATGATGGGAATATTTAGTACCATTTTACAAATAAGCAAATTGAGATTTACAGATTCAAGCAATTTGTCCAAGTCAACACAACCAGTAAGCTATGGATTCGAGATTTAAGCCTCATGTTTGTGACCTTAAAGTCCACACCTTCTCTATTTAATTGAACAACATATACTGAATTAAATTAGGGGTAAATATAACACTCCTACCTGCCATTTTATTGAGTACCAAGTTCAAGACAAAATGATTTCATGAAACCAACTGGCTAGAGTAATCATGTAGACCTAGTAATGACTCACTAAGAAATTCCTCCTTCTACTTGAGATTAAACAGCCTACCAAGAAACGTAGTAGAATCTCCCTCCCATAGAATGTTCTAAACACAGAATAAGAGATCCATCTCTGCCTGTTTTATCACTGGCCTTTCAGAGGCAGAGGAAGAAAAATAGCCTCTTGGAATTTCTTCTTCATCTATCTGTCTCTGAAAAATGATTATATTTCAAAAGAAAATTCTTTCTATCACTAAGGAAAATCTGGGAGTAACTCAGTCCACATAACAGTGAGCATTGTTAAAAGAAATCAATCATACAACTCACACTTGTATAAGCCATTTCAGAACTTCCAGAACCCCTTCACATATACTTTCACCTGAAACTCATATCAACTATGGGAAGAAAGAAGAATGAATATTACTACAATTTTCTCTGCACTCATGTGAAAAACCAAGGCTCAGAACTTATTTACTAATATCCTAAGGATAATAACTACACAAACTCAAACGTGAGACTGTCTGAGCCCAGAGTCAGAGCCAGAGCTCTCTACCTACAATCTTGCTACTCAAGCATAGTTTACGAGCCAGGACTTTGGGCTGCTACCAGGAACTTGGAGAAATGCAGAATCTCTGATCTCACCTCAGACCCATTGTAAAAAGACTTTCATGTGATGGGATATACATTTTCCTCTGAGAATAGTTGATTTTTAGGTGGTACTACCTTTCATATTTGCAAATTAGTATTAGTTACATTATGCTGAAATCACAAGGTGCCTCATAAGTGAGAATTCAGTAGTTTCCCATTCAATAGTGCTTTCCCCCTTTGAAGGAAATAGGAATTGACTTGATTAGAGGCATAAATAAGTCTTGTTTTTATTTTCCTTTGATGATGTGTTTGAGTTATGTTTTGAAGAATCTAAAATGACTAAGTCAGAGTGAGGCTATAAAGGTAGCTCAGGCAGAAGTTCTATGCTAGGTAGTGGGAGCCCTGCAGTTGGGCATGGAACCTCAAGTTCTCTGGCCCTGAAAACACTTCCTAGGTGCTACAGGACCCATAGCTTTAACCTGTGCAGATCTCCAGGTTTCAAAGCAGTTATTTCTGGCTCATTTAGAGATGGGATGTGCTGAGGCCAGACGCCCTGCATGAGGGGATCCTTTTAAAACAGCATCTGGTTAGCATCAGTCAACTCCAGAAAAGCCCCAAGAGAGACTGAGCAGGCTTTCTCTGCCCAGCATCTAGGCTTTTTCTTCTTTAAAGATCAGCTGTATATTCAAAAAGTGTGTACTTTCTTGAAAGCCTCCCTCAGTTACACAGCCCTCTCCCAAACCCTGGAAGAGGTATCCACTGGATGCCTGATGGCCTGCTGGTACTGTAGCCCTGGGCAACACACTGTCCTTATCCCAAGATGCCTCTCTATCCTCTCTAGTTGATCCTAGCAAGTCAGGAAGAGCATGTTTCAGAATATTTTTGCCCTGCTGTAAAAACAAGGAATTTATGAGCATGTCAGTATGAAAAGAGGGTCTGGGGAATCATTACTAGAAGCATAAAAGACTAATTTTCCCCATAAAGTGGCAGCAATAAATGTCCTGTAAATATGGTCCTCTACTGACTCCTTCTTCAAAAGCATATTTTTACTTTCAATCCAGTAGAGTCTATTTCATACTTAACTGAGTAAATAACAGACTCAGTGTCTATTTACATATACCTGAAGTAAGGTGGCATATATTAAGGCAAGAGAGAACAAAGGGAAAACTTTAAAAACACTAAAGAAAGAAATTGCAGAGGACATTAGAAAATGCAAGGACCTCCCTTGTTCATGGACTGGGAAGATCAATATTGTAAAAATGGCTACACTACCAAAAGAAACAGACTTAATGCAATTCCCATTAAAATGCCAGTGACAGACTTTGCAGAAATAGAAAAAATAACCCAAAAATTCATATGGAAACACAAAATACCATGTATAGCCAAAACAATCTTAAACTGCAAAACTAGTACAGGCAGGAACACAATACCTGACATTAAACTATACTACATAGCTACAGTAGCAAAAATAGCTTGGTACTCACACAAAAATAGGCTTGAAGACCAATGGAACAGAATTGAAGACACAGAGATACACCCATGCAACTAAAGCCACCTGATCTTTAACAAGGGGGCTAAGGAATCTCAATGGGGAAAAGGTATCCTCTTCAAAAATAGTGTTGGGAAATTTGGATATCCATTTGCACAAAATTGAAAATAGAACTGTATATCTCAATTTGCAGAAAAGTCAATTTGAAATGGATAAGAGAACCTCAACATAAAACCAGAAATGTTAAAACTAACAGAAGAAAAGATAGGAAACATGCTTCAGCATATACGCATAGGAAAGTATTTCCTTAAAAAGACTCCAATCACCTAAGAAATGGCACCAAGAATTGACAAATGGGATTATATGAAACTAAAAAGCTTCTGTACAGCAAAGGAAACAATCAACAGAACTAAGGAAGAGCCCACTGAATGGGAGAAAGTTTTTGCCTCCTACCATCTGATAGAGGACTAATTTCCAGAATTTACAAAGAACTTAAGAAAGCAAATCCCAAGACAACAAATAACTCAATACACAAATGGGCAAAGGAAATGAACAGACAGTTCTCAAATGAAGAAGTTTTTAGGGCAAAGAAACACGTGAAAAAGTGCTCAATATCCCTAGCTATTAGGGGAATGCCTAGTATTAGGGGAATGCCAATCCAGACAACAATGAGATTTCATCTCACTCCAGTAAGAATGGCCAAGATCAAGAAAACAAATAATAACAAATGCTGGCGAGGATGTAGGAAAAAAAGGAACGCTTTTACACTGCTGGTAGGACTTTAAATTAGTTCAACCACTTTGGAAATCAATATGGAAATACTTCAGAAAACTAGGTATATAACTGTCATAAAACCCTGCTATATCACTCTTGGGAATATACCCAAAGTGAGGCAAGTCATCATACCATAGAGACACCTGCATCTCTATATTTAATGTAGCACTCTTCACAAACTCAAGGATATGGAGCCAACTAAGATGCTCATCAACAGAAGAATGGATAAGTTGTGGTACCTATACACAATGGAATATTACTCAGAAATAAAAGAATGAAATAATGTCATTTGTAGCAAAATGGATGGAACTGGAGAAGATCATCTTAAGTGAATGAACACAGGCTCAGAAAGAGAAATATCTTACGTTCTAACCAGTATTTGGGAGCTGAATCTTACTTAAAGGAAGAAAAAAAAAACTACACATATGTAGATATATAAAATTAGCAATCAGACTTAGCTAAAAAGGGAAAATATAAGCATAGAAAGGAGGAGGGAGGGGACTAGCAAAGGGAAGTGAAAATTGTGGAAGGCAGGAAGAGGAGGGGAAATAATGTAAAGGGGAATAGAATATCAATATGAAGGGAGAGAAGACAATCTTAATGCAAATGATGCAACTTTATGAGTACATGGGAAAAATAGGGGAATATAACACAATTGTATATGAGTTTTACTATATATTAATCAAAAGGTTCCATAAACTTTGTAAGTTGAAAGTATAACTAAAAATGATGTAACAGTTGCACAATGGAAATAACAAGTGCTGTATCACTCTGTATCTCACCAACATTTATCAATAAAGGGAAAATAATAAAGAAGAGAGAGTAAATGAAGAAAGGGAGGGATGGAAGGAATGAAGAAGGAAAGAAACAAGAATGGAAGGAAGGACAGGTGGGCAGAAATAGGAGGATGTCAGGCAAAGGAGCAGCAAAGGGGGCTATCAGTACATAAAAGTGAAAAAAAATGAGAAATAATGAAGCAGTGCCATTGTCCTAGAACTCCACCAATTTGGGGTGGTTCTTATCCTGATTATTAAAAATTGGGGAAAATGGCATTTAACCCAAATTTGGATATAAGTTCTGTAGATTCTCCCCTCCCACTCCTAATTTGTGGATGTGGAAAAGCATCTGAAATTGAGAGAACTCTGGACAGCATTTAACTTTTCACTTACTTTTACATGGCCAGCAGATCAATAGGCAGATGCTGAGTTTCCAGGATGTCGGACAGGAAGATGATCCTTGCTTCTCTGAGAAACTGATAGTGGCAGTCCAGGCTATGGGTCCACAGGGAGGAGGTGCTGTTCACAGGGTACATCACAGGGTTGGTGGGGGTGGAGAATGAAGTCTTTGCTAGCTGGTGTCAAAGAGGAGAATGGAGCAAAATGTTCTTTCATTGATTCTCAGTAAAAGAATATCAGCAGTAATGATGGGTTCAGAGAAAAAGAGCTGACCATGGTGGCACACACCTGTAATACTTGAGAGGCAGAGGCAGGAGGACTAGAAGTTTGAGGCCATAGGAAGCCTGCATAACTTAATAAGACCCTGTCTTAAAATAGTAAAAAATGGGCTGGGGGTGCAGCTCAGTAGTAGAGCCCTTAAAAAAGCATGCAGGAGACCCTGGATTCAACTTCCCAGTGCAGGGTGCGGAGGAGAGGGAAAGGGAGAGAGGAAGGGGGAGAGAGGGAGAGGGAGAGGGAGAGAGAGAGAGAGGAAATAGAGATTAGGTTGGAAAGTAGGATGATAAAGATCATTTATCTACAACATACGAGATCAGAGCACACCAGTTAGATGTTAGAGTGCCTGCAGTTGCCTCAAACTGTCCTTTGGTTTGTGGAAGATTAATACAAAGAATAAGAGATGCCCTCTCCCTTAAGAATGTAAACAAGTAGAAAATTATCTTGTTAAGAATGAAAACAATTAGGAAAATGGAGTATTGCATTAATTATCATGGCCTACAAGATTTACTAATCTTGGTCTATAAGAGAAACAAGCCCCAGCCCCCCCCCCAAAAAAAAAAAAGGAAAAAGGGGAGTGTGTTGGTTGTTTCAAAGAGAGTGAGCTTTGTAGGTCATTTATCTACAACATAACCAAAGTTGTTCAGATTTTGCTTTCTGAGGGTAGGACAATAGTGTTGATTACGGAGCTTCACACTGGGAAGACCCTGGAAACTAGGCTCCATATGAAGAGATTGGAGACAGAAGAGGTAGAATAAACATCAAAAAACTTTGACTGCTGCCATTGACTTTTCTATGTCACCTGGTTAAAAAGCCCTTCTTAAAAGGCAAAATGGCATATACATGGGCCATAGCAGCTAAGATCAAGGATTATGAAGTCAGGCATGCTGTGTTCAAATCTCAGCTCCATCTCGTTGTTGTTGTTAGGTGCCATCGAGTCATGTCCGACTCATAGCGACCCTCATAGGGTTTTCAATGGCAGATTGTTTTGGGATTGCCTTGGGAGTGGGTTGCCACGTCCTTCTCCCATTTTTGCGGTGCTGGGAATCAAACTCAGGACCTCAGAGACTGCAGAGCAGTGCTCTACCAACTGAGCTAAATCCCAGCCCCCAGCTCCATCTTAGCTGACCTTAAGAAAGGTATTTAATTTGCCTGTGCTTTAGATTCCTCATTTGTAAAGTGGGCATAATAACAGAATTGGTGTAAGACTTAATATTTGTAAATGACATATGACAGTACCTGGAGCATAGTAACTTCATATGTTGTTGAAGTAGGCATCACAAATGGATTGGCTACTCTAATAATGAATTGTATAAGTACCCCAGTTACTTGCTTTATATCATATAAAAAATCTGTTATGATAAACAGAGTATATTCTTTTCTCACACATGCTTTGGAAACCTTGCTAAGAAATGATTGTGCTTTTGTACATTTAGTCAATGAAAAGCACAGATTTTTTCAAATGCACTGAGTGACCGGTATATGGTATTGGAGAATTTTCTTGTCCCATCCTGACTATCTTACTCTGGTGCTTTTAAGGGAGACCTCACTTAAGATGACTGAAGATGTGGTCTAGCCTGTGGACTTTATTGGTGACTGTGCTTAAATTCCTGATGTCTGATCGCTGCTAGTTCCCATTTTTCTGGTAATCAGACTGTGATCTCTCTTCTTCCCATGGTCCCCTGATTCACAATGCACTTTTTCAACTGCCTTCAGACTGTCACCACCTGGTAAGACTCACGCTTCCTCATTGCATAGTGGGGCCATGCCGCAGTCTCCTTACCTTCAGCCACCATCTTTTTCCTCTTCTTCCTCCATGAATTCCATCTTCCACTCACACCAGAGTCTTGCTTGGTCTCCATGACTCTTGCTGGGAGGAATTTGAGAACCTTCTTCTGGTGCAGCCTGACTAGAGACAAGAGATGCTGTGAGGTGAGTCCCACATAAAGGTGGTGCCAGGCATGATGGGTTGATGCTGGGGAAATCAACTTGTGTTTCTGGTACTGCCACATCCTCATTTGAGTATGAAAGAAAGATGGGAGGACAAGCCTGCCACACTGGAATCCTGGGAAAGAGGATACTGAGTCTGTGTGTATAGGATGTCTTTCAACCAATCAGTCAACCAATCCATCAGATGTTAGGTTCTGCAAGAGCCTTAAATTGTTCTGTGGATCACAGGGGATTAAAACAAATGTTAGAAGGTACCTATCAGCTGCAAGAATGTAAACAATTACAAAGTTATTTTGTTAAGAATTAAAACAGGAAGATCATTTTGAATGACCAATCATGGTTGATGAGAATAGCAGGCATAAACAGAGTAATATGCAATTAGAAATGGAATGAGGATTGGTGGCTTAAAGAGAAAGTGATTTTTGAAAGATGACATAGGAAGGACAGGACATTCTAGATGGACAATGGAAAGTGGGGTGTGAGGAACACTGTTCACACTAATCCAAAGGGCTCCAGGTGGGACAAATGGATATGATGAATGGACAAATGGAAATAATAAGTGCAAAATCCTCTTGAAGAAGTACAGCGTGTCTGTTGTCCAAGCACATTCATGTGCAATATCTAATTGGATGTGGAATTGGTTAAATTGGAGATCACAGAACTTGTCAAAGTGAGATCACATGCGTTGCTCTGCTGCCCTCAGTGGAGTCAGGCAGTTTGTGTGGCTTTTTAACATCGAATTCGTGGACTCTTCTCCTAGAAAGACCAGTTCTGATTGAACTGCTGTTTAGGAATCAAAACTCTCAGCCTCAGTTTATTGCCCTTGTGTCTCTGTTTTCCTTCCATATAAGAACCCAGGCTTCCCCTTGTTTTTTGCCAGCTGACCTTCCTTAGGTCTGGATGTGAGCCTGGGCAGAGAATGTGAGAGACTAGAACCAATACTCTTTCTTCCTCTTGCTCAAAAGGAAGATAATCTCCTAAAAGGAAGTTTACAGACTATTGGAAAAAATTAATACTTTTTCTTAGCAAGGAAGAGGCACTTGCTATTACACAGGGTCTTTCTTTAAAAGAAAAAAGAGAAGACATTTAATAGTTTGACTTCATAGTTTATTATTAGCCATCATTTTCAACTTTTCAGAGCGCTGTCATCTATCCCAAAGGACCTTCACTGGGACTGGTATTGGCATGGATTCAGACTATATTTGTGTAAATTTGGTTTTCCATTGCCTGCTGCTTGGTAATAATCTGCAGTTTTGTCCCCATAGTATCATTAGCACCTTCTTCCTTCAGGTGCTGACTGGGGGCTACAAGCCTATAGCAATTTGCACCTATTGACTCTACTTACAGCTAATTCATCTTCATGATCTGTCAAATTCTTCACTCAGCTCTCTAATTCTCACTGCTCTCATAGAGTTGGGCTGCCCAGAGTCAACTGATTTTTGAGCCCTATAATAAGGTTAGGGAAGTGAGGGGCTTTGCAGATCATCTCACTGACATCCTCTTCTTTCCAGAAGAGAAAAGTGAAGATCGGAGAGGTTAAGTGATATGTTCAAAGTCACACTGAGCTGAGCCTGGACTCTGTTTCCCCTAATCCTCATGGGTCATTCTTTTAACTGTTCTGACTATGGCTTAGAATCAAGTGGGTCCCTCCATGACTCAGTGAATTTATGGATGTGTGGTCCATTGTGACAAATTACATGGAGCCACAGCACTGAAAGGCAGTCAGTAGGTTGAAAAGGCATCTCTCTCTCTCTCTCTCTCTCTCTCTGTCTGTCTCTGTCTCTCTGTCTCTGTATGTCTCTCTGTAGTGTGTGTGTGTTTATTATTTTTCCCATTTAATGATAACTGTTGGTGGGGCTCAGAGTAATAAGGCATTTGCTATTTCCATTGTATAACTGTTACACTGCTTTTGGTTTCATCAACTTTCAACTTTCAACACTTTCATCAACTTACAAAGTTTATGGAGCCCTTTGATTAATATGTGGTCAATTTTACATGCAATTGTGGGTTATACTCCTGATTTTTCCCCATGTATTGGTAAAGTTGCATCATTTACATTGAGATGATCCTCTCCCTCTTTATCTCTTTACATTATTTCCCCTCCCTTTCCTGCCCTCCACAACCTTTGCTTTCCCTTGCTAGTTATCTCCTCCTCCTTTCTACTCTGCTTATATGTTCCCTTAAGTAAGTCTGATTGTACATTTTTATAGATCTATGTATGTATGGGCTAGGATTTATCTCAGTTGGTAGAGCACCACTCTACAGTCTCTAAGGTCCCAGGTTCGATTCCCAGTACCATAAAAGTAGGAGAAGGATGTGGCAATCCACTCCTGAGACAATCCCCAAACAATCAGCCATTGAAAACCCTTTGAGGGTTACTATGAGTCAGAATCAACTTGATGGCACCTAACAACAACAACAACAACAACAACAACAACAACATGTATGTATGCCTGCAGCTGTACCACTGTGGCATTGAATTCCATCAGATCTTAGAAGCTAAGCAGGGTCATGCCTGGTTAGTACATGGATGGGAGCCCACCTGGGAATACCAGGTGCTGCAGGTTTGGAGGAAGGACCTGGTAACACACCCCCAAAAAGCAATCAGCCATTGAACACCCTATGAATAGGAGAGAAGCACTAATAATGCTGTTTTGCCTCACTATGAGTCAGACACTGATTCAATGACACCTAACAACAACAACAACATATGTATAGTTTTTTCTTCCTTTAAATAAGATGCAGATCCCATTTATGAATGAGAACATATGGTATTTCTCTTTTTGAGCCTATGTTTGCTTGCTTAAGATGATATTCTCAGTTCAATCCATTTTGCTACAAATGGCATTACTTCATTCTTTTTTATTGCTGAGTAATATTCAATGTGTATATGTATCATAATTTTTTCTATTCATTCTTCTGTTGATGGACACCTTGGTTGGTTCCCTACCCTTGAGATTGTGAAGAGTGCTGAATTAAATATACAAATGCAAGTATCTCTGTGATATGATGAATTGTCTCCCTTTGGGATATTCCCAGGAGTGGTAGAGCAGGGTCATATTGTGTTCTATTCTCAGTTTCATAAGGTATCTCCATATTGACTTCCAAAATGTTTGAACTAATTTATACTCCCACCAGTAGTGTTAAAGTTTCCTTTTTCTCTGCATCCTTGCTAGCATTTGTTATTTGTTTTGTTAATCTTGGCCTTCTTACTGGAGTGTGATGGAATCTCAATGTTGTTTTGACTTGCATTTCCCTAATGGTTAGGGATATTGAACATTTTTTTATGTGTTTCTTTGCCCTGCAAATTTTGCCCACTTATGTATTGTGTTGGAATTTACTATCTTCTTTGTATATTCTAGAAATTAGTCCACTATCAGATATGCAGGATGAAAAGATTTTCTCTCTTTAAGTCTGTTTTTCCTTAACCCTATTGTTTCCTTTGCTGTACAGCAGCTTTTTAATTTCATGTCATTCCATTTGTTAATTCCTCATGCCATTTCCTGGGCAATGGAAGTCTTGTTAAGGAAATACTTTCCTATGCCTATATGTTAGAGCATGTTTTCTCTTTTCTTCTAGTAGTTTTAATGATTATGGTTTTATGTTGAGGTCTCTTATCCATTTTGAATTAACTCTTGTGAAAATTGAGAGAGATAGGTCTATTTTCAATTTTCTGCAAATGGATATCCAAATTCCCCAGCACCATTTGTTGAAGAGGCTATCTTTTCCCTATTGAGCATCCTTAGCCACTTTATGAAAAATCAGGTGGCGGTAGTTGTATGTATCTTCAGTTCTGTTCCATTGGTCTTCAAGCCTGTTTTTGTGCCAGTACCAAGCTGTTTTTACTGCTCTAGCCCTCTAGTGTAGTTTAAAGTCAGATATTATGATCCTGCCTGGACTAGTTTTGCAGCTTAAGATTGCTTTGGCTATATGTGGTCTTTTGTATTTCCATATATATTTTAGGATTATTTGTTTTCTATTTGTGCAAAGTGTGTCCTTGAGATTTTAATGGGGATTGCATTAAGTTTGTAAATTGTTTTTGGTAATATAGCCATTTTTATAATGTTGATTCTCCCAATCCACGAGCATTCTTCTAATATCCTCTGCAAGTTCTTTAAAAAATGTCTTGAAGTTTTCTTTGTAGAGATCTCCAGGGTCTTTGGTTTGATTGTTTCCTAAACATTTAACTTTTTTGGTGGACTGTTATGAAAGGGATTTTGCCTTGATTTCCTTTTCTTCATATTCACTATTGGTGTAAAGGAAGGCTATTGATTTTTGAGTGTTAATTTTGTATTCTTCTACTTTGCTGCTGGAATTAATTAGTTCAAAGAGCTAATCTAGAGGAGTTTTGGGGGTCCTTTATGTAAAGGATCACGTCATACATGAATAGGGATAATGTGACCTCTTCTTTGCCTATCTGTATCCCTTTGATTTCTTTCTCTTGCCTGATTGTTTTGTCTAGGACTTTGATCATAATATTAATAAGAGAGGAGAGAGTGGACTTCCTTGTCTTGTTCATGGTCTTAGAAGGTATGGTTTCAATTTTTCCCTATTTAATATACTTGCTGTAAGTTTGTCACAGATGGCCTTTATGATGTTGAGGTATTTCCCAATTATGTCTACCTTCTCCAGGATTTTTTATCATGAAAGGATATTACAGCTTGTCAAAGGCCTTCTCAGCATCAATTGATATGATCATGTGATTTCATCTGTAAGTCTCTTGATGTGTTGAATTACATTGGTTGATGTTCATGTATTGAACCGGCCTTGGATCTGTGGAATGAAATCCACCTGATTATCATTAATGATCTTTTTATGTATAGCTGAGTTCAGTTTGCCTGAATTTTATTTAGTATTTTTGTGTCAATGCTTATCAGGGAAATTGGTCTGTGGTTCTCTTTCCTCAAATTTTCATTGCCCAGTTTTGGTATCAGGGTGATACTTGCTTATAGAATGAATTTGGAAGAGTCCCTTCATTTTCTATTTTATGAAATAGTTTGAGGAGAATACATATTAATTCTTCTTTGAAGGTTTGATAGAATTCTGCTGTGAACTCGTCAGGACCTGGGCTTTTCTTTGTTGGGAGATTTTTATTATTATTATTGTCTCTATTTCAGTGAGTATAATGGATATCTTCAAATTGCTTATGTCCTCCAGGCTTAATTTTGGTAATTCATATGTTAAGGAACTTATCCATTTCTTATTTTGTGTGTGTGTGTGTGTGTGTGTGTGTGTGTGTGTGTGTGTGTGTGCAATTTCTCAAAGTATTCCCTGATGTTCTTCTGGATTTCACTGATATCGGTAGTTATGACCCCTTTCTCATCTCCGGTTTTTAAAATTTGGACTGTATGTTTCTTTCTTTTGGCGAGACTGGTTAGGGAGGTATATATTTTATTAACTTTTTTGAAGAATCAGCTCTTACTTTTATTAATCTTTTGAATTGTCTTTTTAGCTTCTAATTGGCCAATCTCTGCCTTGATCTTAATAATTTCTGTCTGAGTACTTCTTTGTGAGTTGGCTTCTTGTTGGGCTTTTAGTGCCTTAAGACTTACCAGTAAGTTATTTAATTAAGCCTTCCCTAGCTTATTGATGAAGGTGCTCATGGCTATTAACTTACCTCTTAGAACTGCCTTTGCTGTATCCCATAATTTTTGGTAGGATGTGTTGTTGTTGAGGTGCCATCGAGTCGGTATCCGACTCATAGCGACCCTCATAGGGTTTTCAATGGCTGACTTTTTCGGGATTGCTGTGGGAGTGGATTGCCAGGCCCTTCTCCCATTTTTGCGGTGCTGGGAATTGAACTCAGGTCCTCAGAGACTGCAGCGCAGTGCTCTACCAACTGAGCTAAATCCCAGCCCGTAGGATGTGTAGGTATGTCTTAATATAACTGAGAAAAGCTCAAATTGAAAGTTTCAGAAATTTTTGTAATGCTGAGCTGGGTGCTGTGGTGCACACCTGTAATTTCAGAAACACAGGCGGCTGAGGCTGGAGGTTTCTCCAATATGAGGCTAGAGGTAGCCTGTATAACTTAGTGAGATGCTGCCCAAATAAAATTAATAATAATGATAAAAAGGGCTGAGAGTGCACCTCAGTGGTAGAGTGCTTGCTTAGCATGTGCAAGACTCTGGCTCCAACCCACCAGTACTGAAAAAAAATTATAATGCTGTAGCATGTGTTATGCCTGCAGCTGTAGCCCTGTGGCATCCGATCCCATCAGATCTCAGAAGCTAAGCAGGGTCGGGCCTGGTTAGTACCTGGATGGGAGACCACCTGGGAACACCAGAAGCTGTAGGCTTGGGAGAAGGACCTGGCAACCCCCTCCCAAAAATCAATCTGCCATTGAAAACCCTATGAACAGCAGAGAAGCACTGACAAT